>NDXB01004752.1:11956-46725 GCA_002631895.1 Agapornis roseicollis | reverse complement strand
AGGGTCCCTGTATAAAACACTGTCTGTCAGGAGCCCACAGGTGTTTACACCCAGAAGAACACAGAAAGTCAGTTTCAACCCTGTGACAGGTGAGATCTTTTCCTGTGACTTCCTAAACCAGATGTGTCTTTTCTTTAAACTTAACTTTCTGCCTAGTTTTGTTTCAATTTGTCAAGTTCAGCTATCAGATTTTAAGGAAAGAATCACAGGGAAAACATTCTGTTCAAAATGGTTTAGTGCGAGGCATCCCTGCCCATGGCAGTGGGTTGGAACTGGATGATTTTAAGGTCCTTTCCAGTGCAAACCATTCCATGATGCTATGAAAATACAGAAAATGGGAAAATCTCCATTTGCATTAAAGGGTGATGCTGGTTGTTTATTTACTTCATCTGGTAAGAATTAATGGCTCAGGCGCTTCCCCTGCATATCTTAACATTTAGTAGTGAAGTCTGTATAAAAGATGCCACAAATAACAGGGAGCTGCGGGGCATCCTCCCTCTCTGGCAGCAGCACTGCAGAGGACATGACAGGAGGCAGTTGTGCCTAACCAGGGTGAGATGTTAGCTCTGCTGTTTAAAAAGTTTAAACTCGAGTTCACACAGGTCTGAAGATCTCCCAATAGGTCCCAACGGAACAGTAGTATTTTCAGCTGGTCTGAACATTAATCTTCATGACGAACAAGGGGATAATAGCCTGTCCTATTATACTCAAGGGACAGATATAAGATCTGAAACTAAAGACAGAAAATGTTTCCGGTGTCTCTCAGGCCCTATTCTGCAAATAGCTCCTCTTATGAGTGATTTCACTGAATACTTGGGCAGTACAGAATGAATTCAGTTTTATTTTCCCATGCAGATTTGCAGAAAGAAGTTTTGAATTTGTTTCTAAGAGGCTGGAGAAATTCTCATGTTGAAGGAAATGGGTTAGGATCTTAGAAGTCAAGTTTCATTTTCAGAGTACGTTCAGTATTTATAGCAGGTAAGCTAAACATAGCCTGAATAATGTCAGACTACACCCATTACAATATTGCTTTTATTTTTCTGCACTGTCCTCTAGACCATATAAATTTAGCCATGTGCTTAAAAAGAAATGAAGCATGATTTCTTAAACTGGGGGAGCTTGTGAAGCTGTAAACATTTTATGCACACATTTAATCTGCACAAACTATTGAGCTTTAATTGTTTAGTGCTTAATTATGCAGTTGTTTAAAAGAGAAGCTTGATGGGTTCTTTAGGCAAGCTGAAGAGACCATCCCCCTTGAGTCTCTTCCTTAGCAGTGACAAACTCAAAAAGTAGCTGATTAAAAAGACTGTGAACATCAGAACTGGCAACGTCTGGCTGAGAGTGCAGCTCTGCTGTGAAGACCTTTCAGTCCCCACCTCTGCTGAGCTTGTGCTACTGCCTTTTCAACAGTGGGAATATCTGAAAAGGAAAATTGACATCCAAGATCCCAACCAACTTCTAACAAACAAAAATCAATGCACTGTCCAGAAATCTCACTCCACTTCTGCTTTTTTTAATTTAAATTATCTTCATAGACCCAATACAGGCCCCTGTAGGGCATAGAAGGATTACACAGGAAAATTGCTCAGTATGTGACATGCTGTGTTCTTGTAGACTTCCATTTTGTATGAAAATATTCTAACACAAAGATATTCAGTGTGTCTTAATGCCCACAACTGTAGTGGAACAATGTAGACAGCCTGCTTCTTTTGCATGAACTTAGGTTGTTTCTCTTTGGGAACTGACTAGTTCTGATATCCTATATTAAAAGAAATGTACTTTGCCATACCTGTACAATGGGAAGCCTCAAAATAATTCAACAGTAGGATAGATGGGTTAGATACTACACTCCTGGAAGGTACACTTGGACCTTAGAGTTGAAATAGTCATCACTCAAGGATATGTCTGTACACCCTATAGGAGGGATTTATTCCCATTGAAAGTTATTATGAAATTCTACATTTTTTAAGTAAGAATTTTCAGGAAACATTTTAGATCCATTTGCTTCTGACAAAGGTTTATGAATAGGATTACTGTTAATAATTCATGAAAACCTTTTAATACACCACTTGACAATATAGAAACCTTTTCATTACACATATTTAACTTTCCCTAAAATAAATCTCATTTGCATTTTCTATTCTCTTCCTGTGAGGCATTAAGACGAAAAACTCAACAGTGCTACCAAAATGAAATAGTTTCATTCTTAGCTCTGTGTCCTATATGGAATTTGGAGGCAGAGCCACAAACTTAAAGGTCCTTGTAAAAGCTTCACACTCCAGTTCCATATCAACTTTGGTATCTTTCAGACTGCCTCTCCCCCTGTTTATGGTATTTAGTTACTTCCTTGTTCCAAAATCCTTGAAACAGCCTGTCCTCATTCCTAGGCTTTCCTTTAAAAGCCACTCCTGCTAACTGTTCTTGGTATCCAAAAGTTTGCAGAAATGAAAACAAATAGTGATGGCATGAAATTTCCTGAGTTTCATTTTAGAGTGTTTTCTGTTTTCCTTTAGGGTCGTCGTCTTTGTGTAAAGACAACCTGGGGTGCTTAACCTGTGTGAATACTGCATAGCTGAAGGTGGTACATGAACATCACTGTCTTCCCTTCAGCACTTTATAAACACAAGACTTCACTAGCATTATGCTTAGTTTAGCCTCCCTCAACTGAAAATAAAGCAGGCTGATTTGACAATTTCTTTAAAAGAGCAGAGAGCAGAATTCTTACATTCACTTAACAGAAGTAGTATCTTAGACTGCTGACAGATTGAACCTTTAAAGTGTAATGGAAAATGTTAGTATAGTTAGTATACTATCCCTTTACTGCAAAGGGTTTCTAGGAAGAGTTGGTTTGGATTTCTTCACTTTTCATCTTGACACTGATGCTTTTATCAGTTTAAACACACTAACATTAAACCACTAAAAGGGATGTAGGTTTCAATAAGATTCATTTTTTATATCTTCAGCCCATATAACCAAATGAGCTGCTTTAACATTTTTTTTAAGCAGAAAAGATAATAAAGTTAAATGAAAAGTCCCAGAATTTAGTTTTAAAACTAAATGGTATTTTAGATGAAACAGTTAAAGAAAGCTGAGTTTGTAACTGTGAGATAAAGATAATGGCTTAAATCTATCTTTACATTATGAGGAGTCTCTTAGAACTCCATAATTGATATACACACTTCCACTTCTCACTGCCATGAGCTCCAATGAGCTGCCTGTGAGTCAAACCAGTGACACTGTTATGAAGAAAGCACTTGATGAAGGCTGGGAGTAGGAGTATCCTCCCCAACTGTACCACTAGCATGCTGGGAGGCTGTGGACAAGTTGCTTCTGTATTTCTGCTCTCCAGCCTGCAAACTGAAGATAGTAATGTTCACTTTTAATGCAAGATATGTTGATTTCTAAATAAGAGATACTGTAAGCATGCCTACCACTTTTCCAGTTCAAATGTTTTCATTAAATAGCTTGTGTTACATGAGAGAAAATTAAGAACAGAAAGTAGAACCAGACAGAAATTACTGTAAATAAGTTTACTTGAAGGTCTTGTAATGAGGAAAGGGAAGTACCCACACAACCACAGAATGAATAAAATAGTGATTAAAGCAGTAAAGCAAAATGTTGCACACCTAAGCGTTCAATAGACCATAAACACCGGAAAAGAAACATACAGCAGAAATAAAGACAGAGTTATTAAGACATTAAAAAAGCATCATATAAGGCCAGGAAGGTATAATGCAAGAAAATGTATGCGTTTATATACATACATGTGCGTGCATGCATACTCACAGTCATACAGAAAGAGAAAGAGAAGTATCTAACAGCCTCTAGGTTGGAAAGAAACTTCAGCAGTCACATTCTGTTGGTGGTATTTCACTGCTTCACCTATCCAATACAATGCAATTCACAAATGAATTGGGGCTTTGGAGAGGGCAAATTAAGACTGATTCTAGTTTGCACATATAAAGGGTACTGCTTGTTCTGACATTCACTACAGTATGTAATTACTGCTTGTTCTAATGTTCACTGCAATATGTAATTATAAATACATATAATTAGGTGACTTAGATTATCATAAAATGACTCCAGTGCTGCTCTCTGCATGACTTGGCTATGCAATGTAAACCAGAAGTGAGTGACCCTGAGGATTCAGAAACTATTGTAAGAAGTTATATTTGAGACATAAGGAAAAAGCAGTTATGAATTTGGCTAATTATTCTAGAAGACAGGTATACAGATAACAAGGTGGTTTTCTTCCAGATTTGTGTCTCAGTTGATTGTCAACTCCAGCTGCATCTTTTCTAGTGGTAAAGGCATCTCTAAGGCCTTTTCTCAAACTGAATTTTCCAACAACTAGCAAAATCTAAACTAAGTTTGCAGCTTTCTCTCCAGTGGGGGCACTGAGTGTCTATCTCACCTTCGCTCCCACTCAGGTGACCTCTGAGAAAGCTGTTGAACATGATTATCTTTCACTACTTTATTCCAATATCAATTGCTATTTGGATGAACAGTAAGGGAGAAGATGAGGAGGATGGAGGTGCAGAGCCATGGGAAGTAAATTACACAAACTTAAATTCCTTTGGGACAAAGTATTGCCTTCATGCGTTCATGTGAGCTCAAAAAACTCCATGACATCGAGCTTCCATAGAGATGACTGACAGATCAGAGCAGAAATTTTATCCATTCAAAATATCAGGTGATAACTTACTCTGTAACCAACAGGGAAACATCTGTTTCATATAATTCACTCCTTACAGTTGAATTTAATCCAGATACACTATGTTGCATATACAATATACATTGTATATACATTGTATATACAATATACATTGAATGTAATTAATTTCCTAGCTTAACATATTGCTATCCAAAAAGAGCAGCAAACACAGCATGATTGTAGTATCAATATATATATTTTTTTAAAGATCCTAAGGAGAGATTTTCCTTGTTTAGTAACTTCAACTATAAATCATAGGGAAACAGATTTGTAGTGTCTCTCATATTCCTCTTTGACAAGTGCTGCAGATAAACCAAAGTGGTAAAAATCAAAGCTGGAGACATAAATATTTTCCCTGGAACCAGGAAGACATATTCCAGCTAGTGAATACTCTCAGTTAAAAGGAAAGCTTTTATGATACTTCTTTCCAGAAGGGAAAACACCATCGTGACATGCAAATTTGTACTTTGGACAAAAATGCCAATGCAGATGAAAAACTCCTTCTCTAACCACTTGCAGATTTCAAACCCTGGACCTTCCTTTCTTCTCAATTGTATGTGCTTCTTAGGTGACCACAGAATTTGATGGTAGCTTTCTGCTCTGAAGAAGTTTGCATTCTCCTCAAACATTTTAGAACTATGGCTTGAACAGTCTGTTTTCTCACCACTTAACATTTTGTATGCCAGTGCGTTACCTGTGCAACTGCAGGTATTTAAAGAGGCTGGAGTTTCAGAGGGGCCAAAAGGCTGAATCTATAAGGCATATGGTATATGCAACATATAAGGTATATGTTGCATGCACTCAGAATCTCTGTGGTACCTGGAGACCAGCCATCAAGCTAAGCATTGCATTATAAGGACATTCAGAACATTTACCAAGCCTTCAACTAATGAATGATACCTAATGCTTTGAAAATAGGGCAAATTGGAACCCAAAGTAGTTACTTATACAATTGTGATACAGTTTTCAGCTCCATTTGCTTAAGTTTCACATACTTGTCTATGTTGAATCAACAACTTCTTGGAATTCCTTATGTTAGAATACAAAGAAAACCAAAAACAGAAGTGCATGCTTTGCTAGTGTACATGAATCAGCTCATACCATCTCACTAAGGTTTTATGAAAGAGACACTGCAAGTTAGAAGCAGCTAGAGCTGAATGAACACAGTACTTAACTTCAGAAAACATATCTGTGCTACGTCTTGCACCTCTGAAAAACTCCTGATTGTATTTAAAGCACATCTTACATGTAACTGAACTGAAATCTTATGTTTAGTGCATTGGCATGAACTATGCAATTACTGCAGTTACACTCTGGCTTGTACTTGACAAAATATTAAGGATTACAATGCAGTATTCTTTAGCCATCTTAACAGGGCTTTACCTAGGAGAGAGATCAAGGAATTAAAGGTTTTACAAATAGACTACTTATAGTTGAAAAACATCTCTAGCTGTCATGTTCCCATTGCTGTTATTTTAATCACACATTGATTATTCATTATATAACCTCCTGTGATACCTTAAAAAAAGAACCCCTCTGTAGCAATAGCTGGGATTTGATAATGAGCCAAACCCAGGAAACACTCAAGTTCTCCCTTCATTCTAAGGGTAATTCTGTTAAGAGGGAAGCACTTTACTCACCAAAGTCAAAACAAATCCTAAGCATAGATTACTTGTCCCAACGGCACCCATTATCCTTTGTGTCCTACTTGGGAAGCTACTCTTCTGTGCTCTTGGAATGATAAATTATAGGGGGCAAAAAAATATCATATAAAGAGTTTCCTGACTCACAATCAGACAGATAAGAGAAGTATATAGAGAAACCCCTCTCTGTCTATACTGACTGGGGAAAAAAAACCCTGATAAAGAACAGCATGTATTGAGAGTGGCAAGAGGAGACAGAGTTGCAGATGGGCATTGTTCAACAGCACTCTGAAATGTCCCATATTTCCTTCAGAAGATAAAGACATTTCAAAATAGCTTAAGCAACACCAGGTTAATTATTTATCAGCCTAAAGTGAGGAGAGTAAAGAAAGAGGGAATGGTATTTGCATTTCCATCTCTTGCTGCTTTGTTGGAGTACAGTGATCTCAGGAAGTCAGGCAATTTTCCTATCTTGCTACCATGAAAATGGGGAAAGAGGAGGTTTACACATCTCCTTCCATCATATGCTGCTGTTTTCGTTTTCTTACATGTCTATTGCCCTCACTATTGGTAAGAGGATGCAGCAGCTGTTCCCTCTCAATTCCTTTCAACTATAGGTACAGAGTGGAAGAGAGAGCTCAGCCCTTATGAACAACTGCTTGATGGGGAGGAAAGGGCAGCAATCCCAACAGCACATCTGCCACCAACTCGTTCTGTTGGAAATACCCAAGGAATTATAACTTCATATCTCAGAGAGACAAAAAAATAGTGGGCTTCCAAAACCAAGTTATGGAATGGGAGGGGGAACATTGCCTCCATTGCCTTTCAAATGAAATGAGCAGCTGGCAACTCCATATGGCTCCTTTTAAGTTTAGTACACAGCTTGCTCTGCAAAGGTTCCTTTTGATTCCAGGGGAACTTTCTGCAGAAGGAGGTATTGCTAACCATATGTAATGTTGGCAGGATGATTGCCTCCCCCCTCAACTCACCTTTGGGAAGGGAGAAGAAGGAGATGAACATCAAGGCTCAGTGTGCCAAGACTTGAAATTATATTTACATGCCAAAGTGGGATTCTTGCTTTGAACACCAGCCACAATAGTTCTTCTGCACTTTGGGTAGTTCATTAACAAAAATCAATACAAGCTGCCTTTTAAGAAAGCCAGCCCTTGTTCATTGACACGCTGTGTAATTCCTCTTAGCAGAAGCATCAATGCTTACAAGGTGTGCAGTAAATTATGGCAAAACTGCAGAATGGCAAGGCTACAGAAAACAGTTTCATTTCAGTACAAACTTACAAAATAAACCAAACTACTGTGAGAGGAAGAGTAATTACTAAGAACTAGAGACAAAAGATGTTTTGCCTTTACCTGGAGACCCTTCTTCTCTATCTTTTTCTGGAGTATCTGAAGGCACTTGGTGAAATCTGTGAGGTCCTGTTCCATCGTCTCAATTAATTCACATCCCTAGTGAAGAAACAGAAAAAAGGAGAGGAAAACCCCCAGTGTCAGTCATCTTTCAATTACAAGAACTAATATTGTCTTCGGTGAAATTAACTGCTGTCAACATATCTTAAAGTCTCTGCATTGAGATAAAGAATGTAAAACTATCCTTACAGAGCCCAAAGACCTAAGTTCCAACTGAACACGTTATTATGAAAATGCTTTAATAGGCACAGAGTTAGATATTCAAAACCCATCAAGAACATTTGTGAGTTTGGATGAGCACGTTGTACAATGCTCTGCTGGATGGGCAAGTTTTGTTACAGTGAGCCCCAGGTGATCAGGAACTTCCAAGACCAGGAAAATAACTGTCCTCTGGTGCTGCAGTTACTACATTTCTGCTGCATATATTCAAATGTATATAAACATAAGTATACCAAAGTGTGCAGGCATCCCAGAACCAGTGCAGTTGCACTAGTTAATCTGCAGTGATACAATTTCCTTGCAATGGGGTAATATGGATGAAAGCATGTTAAAGTGGAGAAGAGCAGGAGTTCAGTTTTCTTAATTGAGAGCTAAAGCAATTCCTAAGTCTCTGATAAAAAGCTTAGTAAGGAAAAGTGGAGTATATCTGCCATATAAAGTCACTATCCAAAGAGATTTCAAGGATATAAAATACCCAATACAGTATTGCAAATTAAAATAAGAACCATACATGCTGGATTTAGAGGTTCCCCCTCCTACAACTTCAAGGTCCACTTAAAAGCCTCCTAGCTTTGTTTTTATCTGACAGATTTTATGTTTCTGCTACACACATTAACAACTGATAAGAAAGAAGCATTCATACTACAGAATCTTTGTATGTGTGTATAAAGTATATTCTTCTGTTACATCAGAAAAACACCCCAACATATTAAAATTGCCTCTACTTCACTGGTAAAAATAAAGTACAGAAGACTGATTTCCCCAGTCAGTGCATGGATGGAGCTTAATGGATTGTGTACAACAAAATAATGAGCCTCCCATAAGAAGCCACACACTATCATTGAAATGCTTCCCTGCACAGCCAGAATGAACATAAACCCAAGCAACACAGTAGGGGATTTGGATGAAGTGGAAGAGATAAGGGAGGAGATAACAAAAAGCTTTTTATTTATACCAATTCTCCTCCTTCCTCAAAACCTTCAGAAAGGGAAACTGGTCAAAAGCAGTAGCTTTTCTGATACCTGATATTGCTCTAAATACCTTTTAAAGCAGTAATAAGAGGCTGGCCAAGGTGAAGCATCATACAGCAGTAACAGCTTATATGATCAGAGACCTCCCCTGATGAAGTGAAGCCGCTGCCACTATGAAAAAGCTAGGGAAGATGCCGCTAAAGACTAGACTCAGTGGTAAGCATCAAATAATTTGGAAAGCTGTCATGTCTCCTTTCACCAGGAAAGGCCAAAGCATAACACAGGTAAGGGGAGAAGGAACACAAGCCATCTGGAGTCAGTAATGAACAGCGAGTTGAACACCAGCCAGAGATACCACAGGAGCCCAGGAAAGATATAGGGATGTTCAGGCCCACCCAGAAAGTTCACAGTTGGTTCTGAGAACTAGAGAAGGGAATTTGTTAATCAAAGCCACTCTAAATGAAAAGATGCCTCATTCACTAAGAACAGGGTGCTCACAGTCTTGTTATTGGCATTGATAGTGGTAAGAGAGATCAAGCTGTGAGAAACTGTGAACAGACAGAACCTCGCCAGTCTTTCACAATCAGCCTTTGAACAGCATGAGAATGTGACAGATGAAGACTAAATCAATGGCAGGGACAGTTACTGCTGAGCTTGGGAGAAAATGTAGAACCTCAGCTCTTAAATTCGCAGGAGAGAATTATCTTTTGCCAGGGCCATAACTTGGCTTGACAGCACTGGTAGAAGTGGTTTATAGATACCAATTTATAAATAAAAGATTTAACCCTCACTCTCCCCTGGCACTTTGAAATATTCCTTCCTGTAGTCATTAACAAACTGGATCTCCTCCTTGGACAGTCAGGGTTTGGTAGCTACAGGTAGGCTGCAGTTCTGCTTTCCACCCAGGGAAGATCAAATTGTCTGGTTTTTTTATACATGTATTTTTAAAGTGCTGCCCTACAACAACTTCAGTTATCATTTATTACTTTATGCTTTCTACTGTTAAAAGCATTTCAGCTGGAAGTTAGTTCTTGACTAGCTTCTCAGGACATTCTTTGATAAGAAAAATACTTCAGGGCAACTGCAAGGCAAGGTAACATCAGCATGGTGGCTGCAGAGCACTGACCGTCACTAACTGTAACTCCAGAAGAACACCATAATGCGACACACATGGACATCCCACTTTTAGACCTGCTACTGTATCCTGAAACTGTTCACTCACTGTCTGCACCTCTGATACTTTATACGAGTACTGCTGTAGATCATATTGAAAAATGTTGACAGAGTGTCACCACTTCCTTCAAATTTAGTTAATTTCTTTTCCTCTTTCCACATCAAGCAGATAACTAGCTCTGGAATTACCAGACACTTCAGATCTCCTTTTGCCACAGTGGCAAAGAGACTAGCATGGTCAGGCTGTGCTGGGGAAGAAGACAGGCAGTAGCACTTGCATCTCCCTGCATCCTTTTTACAGCAAGCTGGAATTAATGTCTCTGCAGTTCATGTTCACTGATGGTAAGAGAGTTTATGATAAATCTGATGCTCCTGACATATCAAACACAATACCTTATA
The DNA here is from genome assembly GCA_002631895.1 of Agapornis roseicollis. Lineage (NCBI taxonomy): Eukaryota > Metazoa > Chordata > Aves > Psittaciformes > Psittacidae > Agapornis > Agapornis roseicollis. The sequence continues at coordinate 36,179 of NDXB01004752.1, read as the reverse complement.
CCACAGAATTGGACAACAGTTCAAATGCAGTTCTTTTCAACCTTCACCCTATTACTCCTGAATGACAAAAATCTACAAGACAGAGCTTTCTGATGCAGCTAGGGTTTAATAAAAGCACAGTACAGCTACTGCAAGGTAGGCAATAAGGCTTGTAGTTTTCACAGCTACCTGCTCAACTTAATAACATTAACCTTTGGTGAGAAAGTTAAAAAGCCAAACAAATTTAACTTTAAGAAAGGTTAGAAAACTCAATACCACACAGCAGGAAAGAAAACAATACATTGCGTCTGATGACAGTATAACTTTGCTGAATGACAGGATGAGACACACAGATTTAGGCTTTGGCTGTTCTGTCTTATTACAGCAGTTATGGAAGGCACATCGCTAAGAAGGAGTGTGCCAGACACACATAATAGGATTATTGAACCCTATATTTCAGACAGACACACAAATCAGACAGGCACTGAAATGTCAATCTGAACATCTCAGTATTTCTCCCATTTTTAGAAATATTAAGCATCACAGCACATTGTATATTTGAAGAAAGCAGTGTGTAGGTGTCCATTCCCCCATGTCCTTACTAATCTCTTCTTAAAAGAAAGTCATGTTTGTTCTTTCTCTAATCTTTCTGAGCATGAGAGTATAATTAGAACAGAATACATAAAATACTCTGATTTGTACTCTATCTCCAAGACTCTGCTAATGGCAGGCCATTTAAATCTGTCTTTTGAAGCCTTTGTCTGGCTGTAGTCACTAAGTTGGAACAGTGATATCTGGATCAGGCTTTTTAACAATTCCTGTTGCACTGAGGCTCAATTTTGAAGTATCAATCTCACTCAACACATGCTCTTATGTGTAGTGTTACTTACAGACACAGAATAACTATATATCCTCAAGTTAGAAGAAGGGATACACCTTATAGAGCCTTTCAAAACCACAGCACAAGTAGAATTTAAGGAACCTATAAAAATTAAATGGTATTTTTACACATTTTCCTTCCCTTAGACCACACCTGCTCTCTCACGGGCCCAAACCTAGTCACTCCAGTACCCAACAGAGCAACTGAATAAGAGCCATAGAGTCACAGAACTATTTCAGTTGGAAGGGACTTTTCAAAGTCATCTGTTCCAACCCCTCATTCAAGAGTAGGTTAGATGTACGCAGGTTGCTCAAGGTCCTTTTCAGTCTAGGTTGAGCATCTTCCAGAATGGAGACTCCACAATTTCTCTGGCAACCTCTTTCAGTGCCTCACCCCTCTGGTATGCTCTTTCACTTTTGCCCACTCAAACAATAACCCCCAGCTTACACACTCTTCATATAGTAGCTGGATTCACCTGAATGTTTTGAACCCCCAAACCATTTTCATACCCAAATATGCAGGCAAATACATTCTGAGCTGGACTCAATGCAATTGATAATGAAAACCAGCTGCAAGAAAAAGCATACATGGATCCAAGCAAAGTGCTGCTCTAGACCAGGCACCAATGAGCAGAAAGGGATTACAGGGTCTGACTGCAGGTTTTGGACAAAGCGTAGCAAAGAAGATGAACACGTGGATGCACAATCAAGTTTAACAGATGACAGACATCACGTTCTACCACCTCATCTATAGTAGAAGAGTGATGTTATAAGACCAGAACATTCAAGCAGTGTCAGAAACAAAAACACACTCCTAGCTTGGGAAACATTTCCTGCAGGGATGACAGACACCCAGACAGTGGCTGTCTCTATTGCTGACCCAGTGTTTCACAGCTGATCAGAAACATTTCCCAGAATAGAAACCAGGACTAGCACGGGATAAAGATGGAGTAGGCAAGAATGTCACATGAGGTTTTTGAAAACATTTAACAGAGACAGGCCTGGAGAAAGACAGAGCAAGAACATATAGCTTGAGCTACTGATAGGCATAAAAGCTGCATAGATTTCATCAGTCTTCAGTAACTTATGGACTGTAGGTAGTAAGATGGCATCAAAAACACAGAGCTCGTTTCTATTTTGGGAGAAGGATGCAAGTATGGAAGGCAAAGCAGTTCACGGATTTCTTTTGGGAATTTCAAATACTGCTGAACAAGTATTGAACAGCTTCTCTTGTGATCAAATTAATTTTATGAATTGCCTTTTGATTTCTGCAGTAAAGAACAAAACAAATATGTGTAATTGGTGAAAATGATTTTGGATCTTTAAATAGCCAAAAATACATAATTAAGTGAAATGCATTTTCTTTCAGTATTTGGACTCAATTTTGGCTTGGCATCAGCACAAAGCTCATACTATACAGATTGCTTGGCCTTCAGTTCTGGGCGGATGATGTTTTCACTTGTCCAATCGCACATTAAGTGGCACTCCCACTCAGATTAACTAAAAGAATTTATTAATAGTTGAAGCATATACACTGGAAGCCAAATGACTTAAATCCACTTTCAACTGAAAGCCCCATTACTGCAAAACAAACCAAGAATGCCTTTTTTTGACCATCACTTCTAACTTTATATAATAACACTTATTAAATAAGTGGTGGCATGAAAATAAAACAGTATATATATGTAAACATATGCACACCCTCACAAACCAACAGCTCCATGAACTTGTCAAATTTGACAAGTATTAAAAAAAGATTAAAAACTAAGAGCTCTGTAGTTGAGACTTCAGACTGCAGCAGCTGCAGCCTCTCCTCCCTTCCCCTATTTCTATTTTGATATGGTCTTTTTCAAAGTAAATAAAATGTTTCCTGTTTTTGTTTTTGATGAGGCAGCATGTGGCTTCTGGTGGAGTATAGCTTTGTTATACCATACATTTGATGTTGAGATAGCAGCAATGAGAGTTCTTCTGCATTAATGAGGTTGCTCCTTTTCAAAAGGAAAATCCATTATTCATTATATCATGACAATTACTTAAAATTAACAAAATATGAGTCTGTTTAGTTGGTATTTGACCAATACCAAAGAAAGCCAACATGCCTCCTTTGCCAAAGAAACCAAACCCAAGCATAAAACAAAAGAAAAAACAACCAAAAACTGAACAGCACAGTTAATACTCCATTTGCTGGATAAATTCCCAGAGTTTATACACACACACATATACACACACTGGATGGAATAAATCTTCTGATTTATTGAGTTTGGTGCATGAAAGCAGACAGCTTAAATACTCACTGACAGGTCAGAAAGTACACCAAAATATAAATCATTGCAACACCTTTATCAGAAGACCACTGACATCTTTTAAAACTTTTAAATAAAGCAGAAAAGTATGTGTGTTGATGAGAAAACAGGTAGAAAGGTCTGTCAGAAGCTGCAGTCTCATCTGTACAATCCATATCTCTCCATACCCATTTCTGGCATTTAGACAGTAGACCTACATTTGTACATCCCTGTACAACCCAGACATGTTATTTCTCCAATCTCATGATTAAAATTGAGCACAATGTAGAAGTGACAGCCACCTGCTATTTTTGGATCTTCTCTGAAATATCCCTTATGTGCCCTTCCTTCTCTGAAAACAGAAAGAGTTTTAATTGATGGTCAGGCTCCCTCTGTAATTAGCACTGGGAAAAGCTTTTGTCTACCAAGCTGATTGGGCCCTTTGGCTCCTAACCTAGGGATAGGACTGATTATGGTATCTTGCTTTTCTTGGAAAATAACTTGGAAATAGGAATTGCTCTGTATCTGTGTTCATTTATGTATGAAGAGATGAGGTAGCTCATGTAAAGGGAATCAGAGTGCTGGTAGAGCACCAGTCTCTGACAGAAGGGAAGCACATGCCACCCAGACATGTTAATGAGAGTCTGTCTTGTTGACCTGGATGTGCTTTGAACCAAGACTAAGAACTGCATCATATCTAAAATGCTGTAACTACACTTAAAAACATATTAAAACTAATACTGCCTTTGGCACTTGCACCAATAACAATGCAAGTAAGAGTCAAGCACTCCCCTGAAATAAAACAGAAAATAGAAAAGCTGCCCCAACCACAAATCCAATGCTCCACAAAACTGAACAAATAGGGCATGCCGTATTCCTTGCAATTCAACCATCTGAGGTAGCTTTTATGAGGTGGGAGGAAGCAAGAGAGGTTATGTGCATTTCAAATCCCACAACACTTTATGCACAGTAAGGAAACTGGGGTTTGTTTTGGGTTTGGGGGTGGGGTGGGTGGTGTTTTGTTGGTTTCTTGTTCTGTTTTATTTTAAATTGAAAGGACTTCAGGTTAACAGCTTTTGGTTTTTTATCACCTAGGATGACAGACACTTTAAACAACTAAAGTTAATAAGCAGACACTGTATTTGAATCAACTTCAGTTTCCAGACTAATTGCCAAGTCTCAAGATCATCTCAAGGTAAGAAAAACAAGGACAAAACAGCAAGGCTTGTACTATAATGTCTTCAAGGATTTGGGCTGGCAAATTTCAGCTATATCAACTACTATCTTAATATGATCCTTTGCCAGCAACCTAAGGATCACAGCGCACTGTGACTGTGAAAAATGCATCAAAAATAGCAAAAAGAGATATTAACCTTGATGGCAGAAAATTCTCTACAGGGCATTTCTAATCATTAAGCTTATTTACGTATATACAACCAGTACAACTAGTCTCTCTTGCATTCAGACACGCTTTATGTGACAGAATCCTTGTTCCAGTATTGTCCTTAGTTGCAGAGATGTGTAATTGCTCTCAACAGAATTTGCATGGTGAGAGTGGAGCTACATCTCAGATATCAGTCACTGGACAGAATTAATTGAGACCAGGCCTCAAATATGCGCTATGCTTACAAAAAAAAAAGAACCCACTGCTTTCTTACACAACTGCCTATGTGTACAAAATGAGCACAAAGGGATTAAAAACTTCTGATTACCTAAAGACAGCAAATTGAAGATAAATCCTCCTATTGTGTATAAAACTCAAAAATTTGTGTTAATAATACAATTCAGTAGCTCATTTTCTTGTTGATAATGGGGTATTAATGAAAAAAGCAAGATCAGTCCCAGGACTGATCCTTCAGGTAAGTCCCTGATTATTTCCCACTGCTTGTTAGCTTTCTTATAAACAGCTGGCTGCCTTTAATTTGTGCATTAAGTTCTAACTTGGCTAGGTATGTGACTAGATAATACTCTTTTTTTCCCTTTGTTCTTGTTCTTTCTGGCAGTTTCTAAAACTTCTCAGCACAAGAACTGTATGTCAGAAGGAATAGAAGAAACTTTCTGTAGAGGGAGTTTATTTATTGTCTAGAATACCCCATCATTTCAGGAGCATTTCATGTAGATCAAAAGAATGCTAGACTATACATATCCTTAGCACATTTCAGGTCAGATGTGTTCAACATTTTAAACAACATGCCTCACCCTTCTTCCTCCTTCAGTTTTGCAACCTTCTTTCCAGTCGTATGTCTCCTACTCTATGAAGGGAATGGCTGCCTTGAATTTATGGATGTCTCCTTTGCTTTTCTAGGCAGATCACGCAACATTTCCAGTGGTCCGGGCACTGGAAATGCCAGCCTGATCCAGTTTCAGGCACTCAGGCTGCTGCCTGAGAAAAACAGCAGGTTTACATTGCCAAAACTCAGCATCTCCCAGCATTGCTACACCAGGTCTACATCCTACTTAAGATACTTATAGGATACCAGCAACAATAATGCAGACTGAAGTCAGTATTTGTTATTAACCATACATACTCCATATTAACTACAGGCAGAAAATTAACACATAAAATAGATGTTTCTTTTTGGGAATTAATTAGAGGAAAGTTTCTATCTCCTGCTCTAAGAGATTCTCATGTCAGAAGTACCAATGTTGTAAAGGGTGCCACAGTTGAAGGGCAAATTGCTACTTATTTAGCTGTAGTGTTGTGTACTGAGCTGAACTTCATGGGTCCAGCAATTATAAAGACTGAGTAGATTTTGCAAATGCCTAATATTCATGTAGACCAGTGGAAACAGGTTTTCCAAATTCAAAAGTAACTTGCTCTGTATTTCCACAAGTGGCACTGCAAAGCTAGCAGCAATGAAAACAAATAACAACAACAGCAGCAACAACCACCACCTAGCTTTACAATCCTTTTTCATCAAAGATCACCAAACCATCTGGGAGCAATGAACACAAGTAATTGACATGCTGACATTTTGCAAGACATAACGGAAAGCTCAGGAAAATAAAGCCACTGCCCAGCAGAGCAGTTCTGACTTCATCCCTAGCAAGTGTTCCACTGACTACGAACACATTTCTAAGTGAAATTCAGGATATTGGCTACATTTCCATGTAACTGAGTAGACTCTTGAATAATAAAAGGTCACACATCATATTCACAGTTGCTGTGGTTTTGATTTGTGGAAGGCTTCAGCTACTCTGAGTTGAAATGGGATGTTGCTGAACAAACATTCAGTAGTCTTTAGGTCTGAGAGAGCTTGATTACTTGGAAAGCTGGAAACCAGTTTTATCTTCCAAGGCCTGGTTTTTCAATAGGCAGAGATTTCAGGTTTAGAAACAGAACACCTTGCAATTGGGCTGTAACCCATCTCCCCATCTCTGTTTTCCACAAGATATATGAACAACTCAGGGGGCTGTTCAATTAGGTATCAGACTATCCAGTTTACTGTACTGCAAATACTTCCATTGCACATGTGAAATGCTTCTAGCTTTTCACAGGTGACAAACATTCCATCAAATGGAATAATGTGTAGCCAACTAACAGCAATGACTTTGCAAGTAATATAGTGTTTTGCAATAAGAGATTTGGCAGTGGCATACCCTAGGACACTCCTAGTAGGACATTCCTTTGTTTTGTATCATGACAGTGATTTTTGAAGTCTACCAGTGTTATTTCTAGCTCTCCTTTACAGACATCTGTGGTCCCTGGCAATGGCAAGCTAACACAGTATAACAGATATAGACATAACAAAAGGCACTATATATTCATCATCTTCTAGCAGGTCTGTTCAGAATACACCTCACTAACTGTCCTGCAAGCTGTGATAAGTCATAATCCACTGAATAGGTTATATTTTAAGGGCTATAAGTCCATCTCCAGAAAGCAGGCATCCAGCCTACTCTACTAATGCTGTAGTGTATGCCTTAAATGAATTACTCTGAACTGACATCTATGTGAAAGATCAGATCCCATGATCTTCCCCAACGTGACTGAGAGCAGAATTTAGCCTTGTGCATCTGTTGTTAACAAAGGGCACATTCACAATTCAAAATGCAAGCTACAGCCATTTGCACAAAGAGCTGTAAATGTTTTGCAGGAACTGAATGCACAAAAAAGTAGAGTTATATATTGCACTGAAATAAGAATGCAGGTGTCAAAATTAGCCGGGTGGATGCACGAGGGCAGACAAACCTCATAGGCTGTTTGGAACATGCAAGGATGCGAGACAAGACATTTCCTTTACTAGACAAAGCATGAGGCTAAGGAACATTCTGCTGTGCTTTGAGCTTCCCGTCAGTTATACAGGCTAACATGATTGCTTGACCTAACATTCATGGATACCAATACTGAGGCCAGTAAGGCACAATATGAAATTTTATACCCCTATTCTAACACATAATCACATCTAGGAGCTTCTCCTTTTCTGTCTTCTTTCATTCTACTCATCCTCTATTTTAAACTACTGCTGTTAGAAAGAAAAGATACAAAGACCCACTTGTGCATTTTGATCAGGGATCTAAAAAGCTTACAGCTTCAAAAAGCTGTGAGAAGAGATACCAGAAGCTCAGCAGGGCTATATGTGCACATTTTGAAGGGGCAATTCGATATTTTTTTGGTTCATAAAAGTCTTCCACATATACTATTTTGACTGAACCTTGCCTGAGCTGTAAGTCTGAAGAAGGTCCACATGAAGATAGTAACATATGCAGATACATACTCCCCATGTTCTGAAGTTTTCAGAATATTCAGCTCTTTTCCAGTCAGTGCTGTTATTGCAAACTGGAGTGGACCTAACTGAGTTTTTGTTGGCAACAAAGCTCAGTCTAGGCTCTACCTAAAAGCCTCTGTCTTCTCTGGGTATACAGGGAATAACAGTAGGTTGCTAGAGTCTGAACAAACACATCTAAATACTGCCACTGCTTCTGGTTCAGAGCTAGGTAGATTTTCCAATGATGTAGTTCACTGCTAGGCAGGTTGTATGTCTGCACTGAGCAGGCATAGAACAGCCCTATGAGCAGATCACTGCCAGACCTTACCGTACCATTCAAAAGCTTCTCCCTGCAAAGCAGTTTCAAGCAGTGATAGTGACTGCCATTTAACCCATTCTGTTAAATATTTGTCAGACATTTCTGAAGGTGTAAGGACAGTTGCAAAGAAAACACTTCTTGAATGTTTTCCAGAGCTGGATTTGCTGTGAGAGGGCAATTAGTGTATACTAATCAGATGATAAAACATGGAGATTAAACTAACCTTTTCAGTTATCCTGTCCATCTTTCTAAAGAGAAAGTTTCTCTCTGGTACACTCTCTAATGTTGTGTTCAGTTTAATTAAAGGATTTCTTATGCCTCAGACGTTTTGCTTCTCGCCATCAGAACTCTGCACCACACAACTGATCCCTCTAGGTCCTTCTTCTGATATTTACCAAAGTCTTTTATTTGCCCATATCCCTCACTGCACATAGGCATTACATATCTCCCCAGTCCAGGTGATGCCCAGTTACACTCACTCTCTTCAAACTCAATTTCAAAATCCCTAGCATCCAGACAGAGAAAACGTAAAGGTAAACCCAATACACAAGCAATACCTGTGGTGTATACAAAGCAGCCTTTCTCTACTGACAGAATACATTAGAGCTGCTCTCCTTTCTGCTTGAATTAATTGTGCTTTTCCTTACATATGGAGGTATCATCCCTGTCCCTGAACTGGACCTCAGAAATTATTTTTTGAGAGGCTTTGCTTTTCAAGCTGCAGATCATATTCTAAGCATCAACAGATACCAGTACAGTCAGACACTTACGAGTTTTCCCTTAAGCAAAAAAAACCCTGCAAGACCTTTCATTCAATGTCTTCCTAATCACTAGTTGTCCACCCACGGCATCTGGAGACAGTGCCCTAACATTTACTACTCACTGCAGCCTCCAGTTTCATAATCCACATCCAAGAGATTCAGAAGAAAATTGTCTTGATCAAGGCACTGAGACAGCATCAATCAGCAAAGCGTCCAACCACTGATGCTGCCATGGGAATCTTGCAAGATCAGGACAAGCTGTCAGTGCACAGCACCACAGTCATACATGGACACTAAATGGTTCTTAGCTTCTGTGGGTTTGATTCTGGCCACTCTCCATCTCAGTCCTGCAAGTTTTGGTTTCTCTCCTTCTCAGTTCTGCACATGTGCCATAAATTAATACTTCTAGCATGCACTGTGAAAATAAGTGAATAGACATTCAAAAGGTAGCCCATACAGCAAGAACCACCATCATGAGACAGACATGTAAAGTAGCCATAATCCTAATCAGATAAACAACTGTTTAAGACAAACACCCATGTCTCCTCCACAGTTCTTGAAGACATATCTATGCATAAAGATCTGTGCTTTTCCTACAGTAAAATGTTTAAACACTCCATTTCTTCAGCTTGACTTTTACAGAAAAAAAAGCATAAAAAGGTAGCAACTGTCATCTGTTCTGCATCCCTACTTTAGCCATCACAGAAGCTTTTGCTTCCTTTGGAAATTCAAAACCTAAGCACTCTAGAATTACATGCTGCATCAAGTGAAAATAAAAATACCACAACAGAGGAAGGATGCGACTCGCTATTTTTTCATTTGAATGAATCACATTGGAGACCCACAGTGGAAGTGGTTTGGCAGCAGATTTAAAGCAAAAGCTGTTCTTCTGACCAAATTTTATTATACTAAGTGAAAGATGGCAGTTTTTCAATACTTCACGTAAACTTGAAGAACCACTGTTACACCTCTAGGTATCTTATGTGAAGTCAGTACCTTTATTCCCTACATACTTCAACTTTTTCCAGCTTTTGTTGTGCACATAATGCAAATGAAACTCATTTCAGTCAGGTAGTTTTTTAAATGTAACAGTCCAACACTAACACTGGTATCAGAATGAAACAGAGTGGAGTGTAAAATACACTGTTTTTAATGGATTCATTTGGGGGGGGAAAAAGAAAAGCCCACCAAAATGAAACCCATTGTGATTGATTCATTCAAATTATGATTAAGCAAGTAAAGGATTTGGCTGGATTGTTGAACAGAAGAGAACTACCACAGACTTAGATAAGAATATACCATTAAGGAAAAACTTTGTGTTCAGGATGTTTGGCAAAAGACCATAATAATAATGCCTCTCTTCTGACAGTAAGAGCATTTTCCTTCATTCCTAGCAAGCTCAGCTAAAATTTAGCTCACATTAAACTTCAGACAGTGCTATAGCACCAGACGTTTTAATTAACTACTTATTTGTTCCAAATAATTTGGCTGAGAGTGAACAAAGCTCATTTTAAAAGGAGCCAAGATTATCATGTGAAAGAAGAAATAGAGTCCCTCATTCAAGAAAAACTGGGAGGTCACTGTAAGTAACATCTGTATATTTACTGTAAATTATTTTTGTGACAGAAGGTACTGCCACGCAGTCTGATCAACATTACCAGTGAAGCACAGGCAATTATTTTGATATGTTTGTATGACAGATTGCTGTTACTACTCAACATTAGGATGGTTGATGTAGTTGCATAGGGCTGCCATCCCCCAAACTGCCTGGTTTGTACTCTCAAAAAATCTAAATTGAGGTGAGGAACAGGGATGAGGGGTTTCTTTCATTTGTATCATGTGAAGTCCACTTCCATCTGCATCTCCTCTTAAATTCTAGCAATCTGTAACTCATCTTGAATTCTGTGTAAGTTACCTCCTGTTATATGTTCAACACTTCCATCATCACCAGTGTCTGCGCTTGGAGGATGTCTCCAACCTCTGGACTGGCATAATCAGGAGAAACAACAGGATGGAGTAGACTGAGCCAGATGCCGATTAGTACAGTATTAAACCTGTATAGCACAGTACAAGGAGGGGGAACAGGAAGAACACATAGACACCTATACCCTACCTAAGCCCTGAGGATCTCCTGTACTCAGTTCTTCCTAGTGACTGAAAGGAGATAAATGCATTAATTGACTCTCAAATACTGAACCATAGAATAGGTAGGGTTGGAATGACACAAGCCCAGAATGCAAGGAATTCAGGGAAGGCAAAAGTCCTTGACCAGCCTTTGAAAACTGCTGACAAGACATCTTGTGTTGGAAAGAAAACAGAGACTTCACCTAAATGGGAAGCACAGCCCCCTTCTGGAATTGCTCTTTTCAAAAGAGAGTGGGGGGCAGATGGGGAGGCAGGGAAGAAAAAGACCTGAGCATACAGGGCTCACAGGTACTGTAACACCACAAAGAAAAACAAAAACATCATACATTTGACTTCGAGATTAAGTTCAGGGGTATGCAATGAAAGCAATAAAGCAAAAGGGACAAGGAAAACAAAGTATTCAGAAATTCATGAGCATGGATCTATGAGTTAATAAATTGGCCTAGCAATGTTGGACAAAAGTTCCTTGCAAGGTATGCCTGATAAACTGAAATTGCCAGTGATATTCTGTATTATCCCACGTATTATCCCATTACCCCATCCCTAAACTAACACCATCCCTTCTGCTATTACTGATTTATCTTGGGCCATCCTTCTTCTGTACAGAGATACAAAATAGCACTGACAGGATTAAATCAAGCACTTGAGTTTTAAGTAAGCTATTAGTAAAACTCCAGGGAGGCAGGCTTCAGGGAGAATAAACACTACCTACGTGATGGAACCACAGCAGTAGCCTTTCTGGTCAGTAGTATGCTTACACAGATGGCTTTTTTAGATAAAAAATGAATCACAGCAGACCTTATTATTTCCTATACTACAGAATGATAAAGACAACTAGCAGTATGCTATGATTAAACACAGTAACCAATTATGAAGGGCATAGCAAAGCTCTGGAAGTATTCTGAATTCTAAACATTCTGTGTATTTCCCCTCACTTGGTTAAGGACTTTCCTGTATTAATGCTTCGCAGCCCATGACCCATAAGCAGAGGACAAGTAAATGCCAAGTGCACAAGCATCGTGCCAGCTCTGAGGAGAGCTGCTGCCGACACCTTTGTGTCATGTTCTCAGGCTTTGGAGCACTGCAGACACAACTTAGGTCAATCAGGATAAAGACATCCCAGGGGACACCTAATCAAGTTGGCCTCAAAAGTTGAAAACAAAGCCCATGCTGGCAGAGGTGGCTGGGAAGAGCAGGGGAAAGGAGAAAAGACAAGGAATGTTAGTAGCAATTTTGATGAATTTAGCCAGAAGCACTAAGCCTGCAGTAAAACCAGATCAGACAGACTGTTGGTTCTGAAACCAGCATGGCAAGGAAACATATTTGACCAGGCAGGAAAAATAAATAACAGTCATAAATATCATAATTTCTTTCATTGTTTCTCTTATCCTCCCTATAACACTATATCCATGTCCTGCCTTAGTTGAGGAAAATGCATTCTCTCTTTTTGCACTGTAATTCTACAGTACCTGGCAAAAGGGTAACATAAATAATAAAAAGCAATAAAATATCAATCACAACTACAGGCTTGTAACCCACTCCTTAACCACAAACTGGGCATTTGATGTGGAAGCTGCTTCATACAGAAGGGCATGACAGCAAATAAAAATCTGCATCTATCTACAGCAAAGATGCATCTCCACTTCATTTCGAGTACAGTCCTTCCGGGATACTCAGACAGACTAATCAGATGAATGTATCTGTACACTGTTCTGTATGATAGATTGTCTGAATTTCTTACCTAAAATTTGCATGAAACATGGTGTCTGGTTTGTCTGGAGGTCAAACAGGGGATGTGACCTGAGAATCTAGTTTGCATTTCTTGATCAAAGGCACAAAGCTTTGAAATTGTACTGAAAACCACACATTCACTGTAGTAGTCACTCATCTGGATTAGTAAATTTGGTTAAGTGAAAAGGGAACTTCAGCTCTGTAAGTAGAAATACTCTTATTTTCCTTGAAACATCTGGTGTTGCACCTTAAAATGCACATATCAGCAGTTAGCAAAACGCAGGTCAACTGCTTAAAACAATATGCATACACTTTAACATTTAGTTTATTTAATATTTAAATAAACAACACTTAAAATCTGAATCCATGAACCAGGTATATGTTGATGTAAAAATTTAGGACATACGCTTTTGCTCTAATTCTAGCTTTTGCTGTATTCTTTAGAAATCACCTAGAAGTCTATCAGATTTTTGGCGGGGGGAAGGTGCTGGGGAGGGGGGAGTCCTGGAACAGTATTTGTGGCAATAATCAACTTAATTTTCCAATACTAAAAAGGGAATGTTGGTATCAACATTCAAATTGAGGCCATTCTTATCCTACGTTATTTAACAAGATTTAATCTATCAATTGTCAAATTAACCAATAAAGTCACTAAAATGAAATACACCTTCTCTCCGTGACAGATGCAAATCACATCAGATACCATTAAAGTGGCTATTAAAAACATGCAGAGGAAAAATAACCCAATGATTGTTAAATCCGGTTTTGCTTCAAGGCTATTTATTATTGCAGATTAAACAGGTCTAACAAACAAACAAACCCATCGCCTGCACTGTTTAATGATTAGAATTACAACTTGTAAACCATATGCCTAGATTCTTTAGAGTCGAGCTGGTTTCACCAAGGTCACAGAAGCATCTAAACTGATGAGACAATAAAGAAAACAAAAAGTTACCTTCTAAAAGAAAGGCTCTTAGTTGATCATTATCATCAACTCAAGCCCAAGAACTGTCTGTCTGGTTTACTCTTAGATGGAATTCCACACCCTCTGTCTAAACATGCTTTAAATCAAGGTTATTAATTTTATACATCTTTTTATTTTTCTAGGAAATGGTGAATGCTGCTTCTCATTTGCCACATGAACAGTTTTGTGTGTTTTTCCTCTTTAAATCAAGCAGCTTTTAGATGGAAATCGGAATTAAATTAAAATGCACATAACTGCCATTTCACATTTTGCAAAGTAATGTAAGACTTTCATTACAATCTAGGATAGGTGGGATTGTCCTGTCTCATCAAATTCAATCCAGTGCTGCTACAGGAAACATGTCATGAAATACTTCTCATACACTTTCTAGCATCCATTTTAAAATCACTCAAGCTTCTTCTTCCTCAGCTACAATCTTCTACAAGGTTCATTCCTCCAATTGACAGCATCACAGCTCTAATTTGCAGCTTGATTTTATTTGAATGGATCTTAAATCAAGATTGAAGATCAAGTTATTTCACATTAACCTTTATTTTTATTCCAACTATTCATGATCACTGTATGCCTTACAATATTTCTATTCAATCCTTGCCTGCCGCTTCATCATATTTCTGGTAAAGCTGTAAAAATCTATCTGAATACTGGCAACGGATGGTTTAGTTCTTCTGTTTTGCTGCCAAGATTCTTGTACATTAGAAAACAAAGCATTTCAGTTACTCCTTGCTGACCTTACCCAATATTCTAGCTGGGTTACATATGTTGTCCAACTACTGCTCCAGTCCGTGTTAAATCATACTTCCCTCTGTTCCACACCCAAACCCCCAGTTGTGTCTTTATCCTCTACTCAATAAAACAATCTTATATGCTACAGAGACATAAATAAGCTTATCTAACCACCTCTTGCATTTAAAAGTGAACTGATTTACTGGACATACGTGGTTGAACTCAGCAGCTAGAGATAATATTGATCGTTTTTCATCACCAAGCCCTTTCACACTTATGAGTAGCGCTTCTCATTATCTCATACCTCATTTGTATTCATACACTGAAAGAGAAAATAAACCATTCTATTTTTTTTAAATTTAAGCATTGAACCGAAGTCAAATGATTACAATAAAATAATAATGATCAACAAAAATATATCTCTGACTTTCCAGCAGACCCTTATAAAAAACTTCTTCAGCATACTTCAGCCACAAATGCTCAGTTGGTAATGTGGCCAGTTTTGTCTGTCCCCCTTAAACTTTCAGCAGCTCATTTAAAAAAAACTATTTACTTTGAATGATTTTAAACTAAACTGAGGAATTTATTAACAAAGTGCCACATTTTTCATTTTAATCAGGTCTACTTTTCAAGAGAAACATATGAATTCAGTGAAATACAAATCCTGTGCTTTTATCTTTCAATTCAGTTTTCTATGTTTCATTTAAATTTGTGATAGTGATATACAGAAGGTAGCTGCTAAATACTTATTAACTCCTGAAAGGTATGTAGAGGACACTGTATGTTTCTAAAGTGGATACTCACCAAAGTCCCTGACAAGAAGACTTCAGAAACTGTATTATCTGCCAACACAGCAACTGGAAGAGATCTCCTCTCTCATCACGCTTGCTGCCTGCAGCCTTAGGTAACTACATCCTAAACACCCTTCTACTGAATCATCAAAGACCAAAGACAGGTCTTCTAAACCTGATTTGGGGTGAAATGTCTGTGACTGCATAGCCTCATCACTATCACTCCCAAGAAGAGGTGGCCATTTAGAAAGTGTGTCTGTGTACTGTACAAATCCTTGCTACACGAGTACATGTAATTAATGCATAATGCACAACACGAATACATGTAATTAGTGCACTTCTGAAGATGCAATTTCAAAGCCAGCCTCTCCTGCCACACTTTAGTTCAGGATTTTGAGTCCAACTGTAATGCTTTTGCTTCAATCATAACTCAGACAAAACTCCCAGCAAGAAAGGCTCAGGTGCAATCATTTTAAACTAGTGAATCACTGGAAGTAGTGAGGAGAAAAAAGAGGAAAGTTGGATGGCTTTTGATGGCAAGAAATAAATGATCATCTGTTGACATACAACAGGAAAGGAAGGCATTCTCCCTTGTATTATCTTCTGTGCACCTTTGAAAGTTAATTTAACTAAAGGAGAGAGTGTAAACAGCAGTAAGACACTTTAGGGACAGGCCATCTTTACAAAATTTACTGGCATTTATCAAACCATATCAGATTTATCCTAACCATTCAAAGCATCCTGAGTTTGCCACAAACAGTACATCATAGAAGTGGTAATAGTACTCTCCAAGGACCCTTAAATTTGTGGTAGTTTCCTTCACAAATCTAACCACTCACTGTACACTGGTACTTTTCTTCTGCTCCACCACACTTTCTTTCTGTCACAGGGAATTCTGAGCTATTCCACAGCATCTATAAGCTGTCAAACCATACCTATATCTTTCACACTGTATAAAACCAAGTTCAAGAAGAACTTGTCAAAAACCATTAAATGCAATTATTCTCTTTCCCATATCATTTTATTTCTCTGCCTATGCATCTGCTTGCAGTTCAGGTCTGCAAGGAGTTGAGACACAGCCACAGCATTGACACAAAAAACATTACACAGGACTGTCCTGTACTTGGTACAAAAAGACTTTCCAGTGAAGCAAGAAGTTTGTTTTACATTTAAGGTTCAGATTTGACTTGCACTTCATTTAAAGCACTGAAACACTGAAGGTTTACAGGTAGTAGGGGGCTTTTCTATGGGAGGGGAGCAAAGCAGAGAAAAACTGAGACCAGCCATGGCCCACTTCCAGTCTGGGACGAGCTCAAGATATTGAGAACATAACCTTAACAAAGAGAAGATTTTTTAGTCACTCTGAAGACTTCCTCCCACATTCATCTGTGTAAGAGATGTATTGATGGCACATCAGAAATGCACCCTAATGCAAACCTAGTGCTAGAAGTACAGGAGTCCCAGCCAGGTCAGTAACACCCAGCAGTTATTAGTCTGTTGCAAACTCTGAGATGCCTCTACAGGCAGGTCTCCAATTTTGACTTCTTCTTCCAAATACCATTTCCAGCGAGATTAAAATATAAAGAATCTAAACTGCCAAATTATAGCAACTACATTTCACTGTATGTAGAAATACTAGATGCTGAACAAAACAAATGAAGACTTTACCTGCATACTGATATGTGAAAAGAGTCTGGCTTTAAAACATCAGGAAAAAATGGAGCTGTGTCACAATAAGCAGTTATAGCCCATGATTAATCCCTAGTCTGTTCTCTAATGGTGTTCTCCTGCTGCAGAGCTTAAAAGGAGGAAAGTCTTTTCAGCTCTCAAAAGAAGGCTTCTCTTTTTTATCAGATGGAAATCTGGCAATGTCAGCTTGCTTATGGTGAATTGCCAGTTCCTTACTTGATGGGTTATTATCAAATAAATGCAAAGTAAATTCTTAATTAGTTGTTCCAATTGGATTAACAGTTGCTTCAACACAATATATATTATCACAGCAGCTGCTGCAGAATTTGGACATAACAGTCTCAACACCTGTAAATTTGCAGGTTGAAGGAGATGATTCAGCCCCTCTGCTCTCTTGAGACCCCACTTGGAGCACTGCGTGCAGTTCTGGTGTCCTCCACATAAAAAGGACATGGAGCTGTTGGAACAAGTCCAGAGGAGGGCCATGAGGATGATCAGGGGACTGGAGCATCTCCCATATGAAGACAGGCTGAGAAAGTTGGGGCTGTTCAGCCTGGAGAAGAGAAGGCTGCATGGGGACCTCATAGCAGCCTTCCAGTATCTGAAAGGGCCTATAGTGATGCTGGGGAGGGGCTCTTCATTAGGGACTGTAGTGACAGAACAAGGGGTAATGGGTTCAAAACTTAAATAGGGGAAGTTTGATATAAGGAAAAGGTTTACACACCCTGTAAGGGTGGTGAGGCACTGGTGCAGGCTGCCCAAAGAACTGGTAAATGCTTTATCCCTGTCAGTCTTCAAGGCCAGGGTGGACATGGCTCAGACCAACCTGCTCTAGTGGAAGGTGTCCCTGACTGTGGCAGGGGGTTGGAACTGGATGAGCTTTAAGATCCTTTCCAACCCAAACCATTCTATGGTTACTATAAATACATTCCAGCTTCCACTGTAATTCTATGTTTTAAGCTTCTTGTATGATTTTCTGTTCTTCACCTGATGAAACTCTCATCAAGGCTTGGTTGAGGATAGAATAAACGCAGGTTTTCCTATTTTAACTTTGAACAAAATAATTTGGAAACAGTAAAAAACCCCAGCCAAACAAAACAACAAAATAACACCCATGCACTCATTCCTAATAACTGAAAGTCTCACTTTTGGATTAGTAAAATACAGCTTCTGTGTGTGTGTTTATCTTATCACACTCACTTCTTCACAGCTGCAAAAAATGACAGCAGAACTAATTTGCTGATGTGTCACAGAAATTTTTCTGTTTCTATCCCATTCTGTTTCCTGCTGTCTGCTGATGTTACCTTTATTTTCCTCTCCTAAAATGCCTACCCTTATCTAACTTTGTAAAAAGCTTCTGCCTTTCTCTCAGTTTCCATTCCTCATTTTCCTCTCCCATGACATTCCGTTTTTCTCTCTTAACTCATTTTACCACATAGGGGACTGTTTCCATTTCTACTGATACCTCCACATCTAAGGATCTTTTACTATTTTTTAATCAAAGACCATCACAGCTTCTTCAAATGAAGGAATTGCAACAGCACATCAGAACACAAACTAACTCACACTGGTCCTGAGACTCACTGGATTTCAGCCGAGCTTCCTGCACAGTCAGCTTATCAAACCTTCATCCAACCCCTCTTTGCTGGGCTCTACTGAGCACTCAAAGAAAACAGCAGAATTGAAACAGAAAAAGTGTTTCAAATGCTTACTGGTGACAGTGAAAACAGCAAGAGCCCAAAAGAATATTACCATCAGGAATGACAGGACAGAAGAATAAAAGGAGAAGACACCATGTATGAGAAATACTTCAATTTGCAGAGCTTTCCCTGGCCAGCTGTAGTTAAAGCTACCAGAACTTGAGTCCTTTCATTCCTCCCCACCCCCATAATGGTATTTCTCTGCCTCTAATGGTCTTCTTTGGAAAAAAAACATCTTAAGT
Organism: Agapornis roseicollis; assembly: GCA_002631895.1. Lineage (NCBI taxonomy): Eukaryota > Metazoa > Chordata > Aves > Psittaciformes > Psittacidae > Agapornis > Agapornis roseicollis. Next base: position 17,244 of record NDXB01004752.1, on the reverse strand, counting down.
TCAATTTCCTCCTAGTAGTAGTGAATGCAACCTTTATTATCTTGTATTATTTCTGGGTGCAGCTATAATACCAAATTCTGTATTTTACATGGTTTTGACCAAATTGTAATTCAGTAAGGTAAAATAACCATCTGTACTCCAGAAACTGCACTTGAATTTTCCTCTTGGACTCCACATGTGTCTTGATTTATATCAAAACTCCAAGTAACACAACACTTCCATGCTTAAGTTAATAAATACAGGCAAGTTCAGATTTGGCAACTCTAGCTTATTCTTTGTTTCACTGACAAGCTGCAAAAGCTTTTAACTTTTCTACAAAACAACGGAAATCATTTTCTCTTTCTTTTCTATTTAGAGGCTTGCAGAGCATTCACCTATCTGCATGAACACAAATAGACTAAATCTAATCTTCATGTACCCTTGAGGTTTTATAACAAAAAAGGTTTTGTAACTACTCTTTGTAGTGCTGTAAGAGAAGCAAGTGGAAACACCATGAGGGTAATATGGTAAGTAAAGATACGGCAACCCTGGATCATGTAACCCAATGTCTTGTGCCTTTTTAAGCTCACAGTTGTGTCAAAGATAAAGAAGTAAAGCTTATGTTTGCATTGGTGAATCAGCCTCTGCAATTTGGAGGTTAAGGAGAATGATCCTGAGCAGTCCACATCTTCCTTGTAAAGCAAAAGAATGCACTCACCAAACTGCTTGCTCCAGGTTTATGAAAGCATTTCAGAAGCATTTCTCCTCTCCAGCCCAGCTGTAAACCTTCCTGCTTTGAAATGAGCAACAGACTGCATCTTTTCATTTTCCTTCTGAAATGAGAGCTGCCTGCCTGCTCTTTGACGAGATGCACAATGGAATGACTTGCAGAGGCTGCCAAGCTGCTTCTTAAAATACTTACAAATTGTAGCATCAGGATTTTGGGAACCTTTTTCTTGGTTAATGGTCAAGGGTTGTGTTCCTGTTTCTTGGCCCAAGTCATGTTTTGGGTAGCCAATGGGCTTCCCCACAACACAATCAAGCTCACACATTCCACAGGGCATTTGGGCTGAACTTGAGTCTGAGCAGCATGAGCTGTGAGGATGTGGGTTCTGCAGGTTCATTGGTAACCATTCTTATGAGCAGTCCACAGGCACTGGGCCTTGTGTTTCAGAAACAATGTTATCTTAAAGTCTCCAAAAAGAAGAGAATCCTGCTTACACTTTAAAAGACCTATCATCTGAGTCTTCAACCACTAGTACCATATGAAAGCTGCCTCTTCTGTGTGAAGAGGCTTAATCACAAAATAACTCAATAACACAATTTCCTCCTTGTCCTGGGTTCAGCAGTTGCAGTCAGTTTTTCTTCTCTTTAGTAGCTGTGTTTTGACTTGGCCCGGGAACAAGGNGACTGAGGAGCATTGGAACAAAGAAATCACACAGTCTATGTCTAACTGTGCAGCTGAAACAACTGGGGAGGCAGGACAAGGGATTGTCTCTGACTTCCAGTTACAGCTCAGGGGTTTCTTCTCTCCCCAGCACCAAGCCCTGCATTGCTGTTGATGGGCTCAAGCAGATGGAACAAAGCCTCTGTGATACCTCTGCTTGGCCGCAGCTGCCCCTGCTGACTCTGAAGGACTTTGACTCCTGCCAGCTTGTCAGATGAGGAGCTTACTGTTCATGGATCAGAACTACGAGTGCTTCGGCCACCATGGCCCGGGCAGATCTTCCTACACGCAAAGGAGGAACAGGAAAGTCCATGATGCCAATGACAACCTTTCAGGTACTGCAATCAGGTCTCTGTCCATATCTCATAAGGGAAACGTTGCAATCAACAGCTAAATCTCAACAAAATGGCAGTCACCATGAGCAGGGTTATATTGGGAAGGCGCCAGCTTTGCTTAGGAGCATTGCTTTTCTTTTTGGAGTGTTCAGAGCTTGCAGTTGCTGAACGTTCCTGCACTGCAGGGGGGCCAGCTGCAAGGCAGGAAGCTGCTGGTGGTGTTCCTTGAGGTATCCTGGCCTGTTTAAGGTGCTCAGGGACTTTAGACAGCAGAACACAGGCCAGGAGACACCTTCCAGGATGACTCTTATCATTGTACACATATCGCTGTATGTTCACCTACAGTGCTAACTGGTGAGATCTTCCCTCCCAGCCAAGGCTCTCAAAGGAGATGAAACTTAAGCTTGCAGAAGATGACAAAAGAACTGTGTTACTATGTACAAACCACCAGCTTTCACCCCCTTCAGCAGTTTCCTGTGGGATGCTGAACATGCTCTGTTAATTAGTGAGACCACAAGATCCTGAACTCCCTTCTGTATTCATTCAGCCGGAATCCTCAGTGGGGACTCCAGAGCTGCCAGCATTTGCCACAGCCATCTCCAAGGCCTTGCATCCCCCGAGCCTCGTTGCCATCAAACCCAGTAAGTGGTATTTGTTTTCCCCTAGAGCTTGACACAGAGCAAAACCACGCTGAATTCAAAGCAGCATTTCAAAAACAAGGGGAAAGCTAAAGCTCTGCCTGAAATGGAAGACTGCTGTGACATTATTTCATGTTACTGAGTAAAACTAATCTGTGCTACCAGGGCTGGGCTCCCAACAGGAGCTCCTCAGCACACTTGAAGTTCTTTTTGATATCCCCTTCTCCTTGATGTCCTTTAGTAAACACCAAGTGGCTACTTCTTTGTATTTAATCACTCAGAAAGCAATACAATGTAAGATTCCAAGCAAGGGTTTTCCAAAACGCTGACCTTCCATAAATAATTGGAGATTTACAACTTTTAAGACAGTTAAAAGCAGCCTCTGAAGTCTGGAGTGCCCATGGAACCACCTGAAATACATCCAAGAAGTGTAACACAAGGGCTGGCAGTGGCACTAGAACTTTTTGGCTCTTTCTTGTCACAAAATGCCTCCAGACCAGAAATTTGGATTATGATTTGACAGAGCAAAAAGTGATACAGCGTAAGAATCTCTGCTCCAAGGATCTCCAACCTGCCACTAGGACTCTTTAAACATGTTTCTGAGCTACCAAGCAATCAAGAATTGTAGATGAGATTCTGACCTCTGGCAGCAAGAGAAACACAGCACCAATGCTGCAATGTAACTGCTATTCGGATAGTACAGAGGGACTTCTTACCCATGTCCTTGGTTTCTCCATTTAGTGGCATTCAGCAGCTTCCCATTCATGAGATGTCTTCCTCCTGCTCTTCTACAGACACGGAGGTGCTGGAGCAGGTCCAGAAAAGGGCAATGGAGCTGGTGCAGGGCCTGGAGCACAAGAGTGATGGGGAAGGGCTGAGGGAGCTGGGGGGGTTCAGGCTGGAGGAGGCTCAGGGGGGACCTTATTGCTCCCTACAACTGCCTGAGAGGAGGATGGAGAGAGGTGGTGTTGGTCTCCTCTCCCCAGTAAGAAGCAATGAAATGAAAGGAAATGGCCTCAAGTTGTGCCATGGGAGGTTTAAATCGGATATTAGGAGTAATTTCTTCCCTGTAAGTGTTGTCAAGCATTGGAACAGGCTGCTCAGGGCAGTGGTGGAGTCACCATCCCCAGAGATGCTTAAAAGACATGTAGATGTGGTGCTTAGGGACATGGTTTAGTGGTGGTACTTGGCAGTACCAGCTTAATGGTTGCTCTCAATCTTAAAGGTCTTTTCTAACCCACGTGAGTCTGCGATTCTCTACTCGCTATGGAAAATTTCTTAGGCCATGGATACATCCCCCTGTGTGCTCACAAAGTCTCCCAGTCCCCAAGTAACTGCAGAAAACGGCCAAATTAAAGACATCAAACAACAGCTTGTAAAGATGAGGAATTTTATTTTATTGACATACTATGAGGCAAAACAAAATTGACACCATACAAAATAACTTTATAAAATATCATTCACATCATTATTTTGTCAGGAATTACAGCATTCTGAGCTCGTTACAAGTCTTATGTTTTGAGGTGAAAAACACTATGCTAAATCTTTAGTATTAGTTGTATATATACAGTAAGAAACCAAAACAGACACTGTTAGGTTTTTCATGAGTTTATTGCAAAAGTAGTGCAAACTATTTTACCTTGCAAGCTGTAAAACAAACTTGGAAAAGGACCCACCTAAGCTTAAAAACATGACAATAAATGCTCAATTTCACAGCCTTTGAAGCTTCCTTCAACAGTTCTCAACAAAGAAATTCCCCATCTCTGCACATTCGTAGGTTATTACTGACTCGGAAAGGAAGCAGACAACACACCCACACCAGCAAGCGGCCAGAGAGCAGAATGGGTCCTGCTCAGAGACGGGGCGCAACTCTTAAACAGCATTTGGCACACAGCGTGGCCAAGCCCATGTCCTGCTGCTTCTCCATCACCCCCAAAACATGGACCAAGGAGGGTGAGTTTGGTCAGTTTGGGTTTGCTCCATTAAAGCTGCCCCTCTCCGCGCTTGTATTTGAGAAAAGAATCAAGAAAGCAGTACGAGCAAACCAGAAACTAAGAATTAAGAAGTAGGAACACATATTGTCTGTTTTAGGAATATAGTATCCTTTTCCTGATGTCTACATAAAGCATGTTTCTTTGTGGTCCCCCTCCCCGTGTGTCCATAAACCAAGGCAAATCCCATCCCAAAGTACTGCATGAAACCAAGGAAGGATACTACATCCTACGAGATCAACAGAAAACAAGGGTCTAAAATGCTATCAGGGTCCCCAAAGCAAAACAGGTAGCTAGTCATCTAATAAAATAAAATCAAAGCGAACAACTGCTACGTGAAAAATGTTAAAGGAATAAAATGCAGCATTTTCAGGCTCTTTTTTATTTTTTCTTGAGGTACCTATATAAATATTACCTTCTGCCCAAAGTACTATTGGTTTTGTTAAAAAACTAAAGTCCTTATCCATGAGCCAATTGCAGGGCGTACATTATTCTTGAGAAAGTGCAACCATGCTGATCATTTATATGCAGCATATTCAAAGGATGATTAGGCTTTAGAAAATAGAGCTTAAGTACAGACCTGATGGAGCAGTTTTATAAAACACATTGAACAGAGGCATCTTCCTTTTGTTCACATCTTCTCTGCAGCAGAGAGCCTGCAGGAAACAGCTTTGAAGTCCTGCCACGATGGAATGTCAGCACTTTTATAGTTCCATAGTCAGTCTTTTCCTTACGAGTTAAACTAGATACAGTTTCACAGAAGAGAATCCCCCCTCTGCATCAGGTACTGGTAAAAAGTAATATTTTTTATCTCTTTTTAAACTTCAAAAAATGATAGTTTATCACAACGGAAAATTTTCCAAAAAGGAATTTTTGTGGGGTTTTTTTTTTTTTTTTT
>NDXB01004752.1:0-11865 GCA_002631895.1 Agapornis roseicollis | reverse complement strand
TAGGTTCTCCCAACGGAAAATTTATAAAAAAGGTATTTTTTTTTTTTTTTTTTTTTTTTTTTTGAAGTAAAAAAGGTTTCACATAGTAGAAAAACTTACACATAGTTGTAAACTGTTACATACAAAACTGTGGAAAAGTCAATGATGTTTTATACCCTCACCCTCAAACTTGTGTCTATTTTATATACACATGCACACACATACCCACACAACAAACTGTGCTCTGTATATGTGTATATGCATATATGCACAGAGATGTACACAGCCAGGGTTGGGATTATATGCTTCCAAACCTTATTTATTGGGTATTTCTCATTGCTTAGGTCTGCTGTGACACTGTATTTTGTGACTTGAGACATAAATACTTTAAACATTTCTAAACCGGCATTTTGCGGCTTTTATTCTTTTGCTAAACTTTGTGGTTAAAATTCTCTTACTGTTTCTCATTAAGATGATGACTTTTGATTGTTATGCACTGGGAAAAGAAAAGAACAACAAAACAGAAAGGCACAAAGAATCGAACTCAAACACAATATTATTGTCTCTGAACGATGAATGCAGAGGTTTTGGTTCGCAAATGCCGCCTCCAAAGAGGTCGGTCAGCACACGCAGTTTGGTCGCTTTTGCCAATCTCCTCACAATTTGAGTCAATAGCACCCAACTGTTTCAATGAGGTAGATCCAAATCAGACAAAAAAATAAAGGAAGCTGGGTCCCCAATGCTGTGTTTGCCTCTATTTCAAATGTTTGAAGGATTCTATGTCAGTCATTAAGAAGTGGAAACGATGGCACTATCTGAAAGCAAGCACAGAACTCAAGAAAGAGCTTTTTCGCACTGTAAGTTTAAGTGTTAAATCACGATCCTCCTTCAGGCAGGGGAGGGAAGAGAATACGTTCAACAACCACCACCAAGAAAGAAGCTGAGGTTCGAGCAAGCCTGGTTTTGGAAGGCTGCGGAGAGATGCCCGCGAGCCTGGTTTCTGCAGAGCAACAGTGACAGCCAGTGCCTCAAGAGGTCAGTCACAGTATGCACAGATCGGTAAGTTTCCCTTTCTTCCTCAGGTGAGGAGATGTCTATGGTTGAGCTCCATAGGAACATCCTGCTCTGTTCAACAGTATTTCTGCATACTCTGAGGAAAAAAAGATCTGACAGATTTCGCATCTTGTTAAGGCTTAATTTAAAGTGGCATCGCCACACAGCATCATGCAAATACTCAACTACACTAGCAAGATACACAGCATGTATTTAAACTACACACACCTACGTGAAGCCTCGGCTGAGTAACATAAAGCGATGCTTACAACCTACGTGGGAAATTTTACAATGCTGCTGATGCATTTCAAAGTCAATCGAGGGTATTTCTCTGGCTGCTTTTTGTATTACAAGTGCCACTCTTAGCCAGACAGAACTGCATCATCTCTATGCTGCACGCGCAAGACATCTGACTACAGGATGCAACACACAAACTACTCAACATACATTTAGTACCACTTCAAATGAGGCCCTTAGCATCGTATTTATTTATTTTCTTCTTTCAAAAAAATAGCAAACTTTAACTGGTCATAAAAAACATTTGGATCCAAGGACAAACATTTACAATATTAAATTTCTGAATGGATTTTTGGTTCTTTTTCAGTTATTTTATAAAAAATAATTTAAAAAACATTTTGACAACTACTAAGCAGAAGATGAAAACCCTCACAGATGTCAGTGAAACCGGCAATGTACCAAAGCTAAAGAACAGAAATACAGATTGAATCAATACATTCCGGGTTCCATCTCGCCCTCCCGAGACCAAGTTAACCACTTTGCTGCACAGAAATCTGGGCCTGGATCTTTACTCCTGAACTGCCTTAAATGGAGGGATTTTTGTAATGCCAAAACCTAGGGATATTGTGCTTGTTATTTCCAGCAAGATACCACCTTTGAAGCTTTTCTAAACAGCCTATAAACAGCCCTGCTCTCCTTTCACCAACACGTGTGTGGATACACATACACACGTGGATACTCACATAAATACATCCATATATAAAATCTACTGAGCTTTGTCAACAAGTTACAGAACACAGGTGGTAACCCTCTTCAGGACAGCACAGAGCTTCGCCAGACTGCACCTAATGAATAATTGGATTTTCCAAAATACGTAAGTCTAAAACTTAATATTTGTTGTTTCTTGGGTTTTTCTTTCCCTTTCCTTCCCCTCTGTGAACAAATGCCTCACTTTCCCAAGCAGTCTACTGGGAATCATTCTTTAAGTAGACTTCATGTAGGATAGCACATAACATCTAACCCCATTCCTCCCCAAATGATTTCTACTGCTCAAAGCGAGGTAGTAAGTGGGAAAATGCAACAATCTCTCGGTGGGAGACATTCAGGGCACTCAACACTGACAGACAACTGAGCATCAGTGAAAGATTCAAGTCTAGAACCAAGAGGTCAGGCAAACAGAGACATGTTACTTAAAATGCAGTTACAGAGTTGTTGCCTGGAAATGAGATGAGCAATTTAAGGGCTCAGCCCTGTGAAGTTCTATGAGGAAACACATCAGGAGCAACAAAATTCATGTCAGAATACCTTATGTTTTTCCAGCACAGGAACAGTGGGATCTGAACATCTCGCAGCTGACAGAGAATTAACTTTGGTGAAACGTAGAAACAAGCTTGTGTGTTCTGTTGATACGCAACAGGTTTGATCCTACCCACAGCACACAGTCAAGCAGCAGAGATTTTGGGGTGCCCGGAAAGCACAGACCAGATCTGCTGCGCGTTAAGTAAGCAGCAAGCAATAACGTGCAATTTTATGTGTACTGGCACGAGCGAAGCCTCCTCTATTCATGGACTGTAAGACAAGAAAAGCTGAGAAATACAGAACAGAGTCAACATTAAATGTATTTCTGTTTCCTGACAGGAAATCTAACCTAACAAAGCACAAGCCAGGGGATTAGTGACTCCCAAGCTTGCTTGCTGACCTTTGCACAATTCATGCTTGTCATGCACCCTCAGGAAACCATAAAATGGCCAGAAAACTTTGTATTTCAGGGCCAGTTCCAAGGCTTGCCTCCAGGTTAGTCAATAACTGTCATCCCTGCTGATGATTTCCAGCAGGTATTTCAGTTGTGCTTAAAGAAAAGGGGTGGGGAATAACAAAACTAAAGCAACCTGGTAAAACAGCACATCCAAAAGGCTGGGATTAAAAACCCACAACAGGCTAACATCTGTGCACTCATCAGAGCCACATAAAAATGAATATGCCCTTTAAAACACATTTGCAATGCAAACACCAGGCTTTTCAAAAGAACATAGGTAGGTTGGTGGTTGAGGAGTAGCCACAGGTAGTTTTAAGATGCATCTGTTGACACAGCGCATGGACAAATCCAAAGCAATTCCTCTTCTGAGGATATTTGGATGGGAGGAAGGGAGCAGCCAGCCTTCACCTTGTGCTGTGGATCCACTTCCTTAGTGCTGCCACGTGCAAAGCTCCCAAGACTGGTTTTCACCATCCTCTCACACCTTCAAATCCAGCAAACACCCCTGTCCTTGTGCCACCCAAGTCCAAAGCCCTTCAATACTGAGGGCTGAAATCAGAAGGCAACTCCAGGGGACTGCCTGCTTCCCATCTGCAAGGGGCCATACCCCAGCTATGCCTGCACTCAGGGCCCCCTCACAGGGAAGTCAGAAGGAAAACCAACAGAGTGTAATTTACCTGTCACCTTCAGAAATGCTTCCTTAGTGGCTCTGCAATAATATGGTTCCCTTCTCCTCCTTACCCCATTTCCAGAAGGGATGGGGAAGCTGGCATAGCACAGATGGCATTTCTCTTCTAAAAAGGCATGACAAGCCCCTAGCACAAGGCTCCTTCCTTCCCAATACTCCTCTGGATTTCCAGACCTGGTCTAGAAAGCACAGCACATCGCTCTTTATTGTTTCCCTGGAATATGCTCATAGGGAAGTGGTACAGCACACCTGCACCACAAAACCCCTTCCAGGCCACAGCAACATCAATAGTGCCTATGGATCTGTAATACAAGATGTAGTGACATACTGTCTGAAAAGCAGCCACTTGCCCTACAGCAAACCCCTGTATCCATGCTTTTGGTTAGGAGCTGTGTTAAATTATAACTGAGAACTGAACAAAACTCCCAGGATTTTACCCCATTCAGCTATTACTGAGCTGATTTATTCAGTCCCTCACCACTGCTCAACAGGAACTGGCCTGCAGAAAGTCAGAACATCAATTGTTGATGCCATCAACAAGCTTCATTAGTGTCTACACCCAAAGATGAAGATCATGAAATTGCAGGTAGCATATAATCCCAGCAAACTCACTTCTGAGATGCCAATGTCTGGAGCATAAAGCCCAGTTACTTTTAAATAAGAAATAAGAATAAACTCTAACACTATTAGACTACACCAGTGCATTGTGCTTCAACAGGTAGCATTTCTGTGAGCAGAGTGGTTAATGGTGACATGAGGAAGCTTGTCTGGATGCATTGTTAACAAGGTGTGATGTATTAACACAATTTTGTACAGTTTCATTTCAGGTCAGGTCAAGCACCTTTAGTCTGTGTGCACTTATTTCGAGGTCGAGTTACAGCCAAAGCTTTGCATATAACTGATGCTCAATAGTCACCACATGAACATACTCGAGTTTGGGGTGGTTTTCGGTGGTTTGGTTTGGTTTTTCCCCACATTTTAAAGGTTATCATGATGTGAGCAGGGAATGATGCAATAGTTTCATTGTTACAGTCTTGTGTCGACTTAGCTAAATAATACCTTAAAAAATATTTCAATACATAATTTCTGCCTCAGATTCAAAATAGATTTCAAGCACCTTCATATAATTTTCAGTGAAAACATTACATTTTTGGGCCAATAGCTACAATACAAAAGCATTTCTCATTTGGACACGACGGTTACAAACTCAGCGAGCAAAGGGAGAGGTTTAAGAGGGAGGAGCTGTTGCTACTGAGTAACCCTGACCAAAAGCGACCATGCCACACGTCTGATTTACCACTTCTGATACCTTCTTGACACCCAACAAGCCACATCCACACCTCAGGAAGACAGAAGGAGCAACGAGCAGCCATCCAAGATCACAGTATGGCACTGCTAATTCACCAGCAAGAAACAAAACAGTACAAATAGTTCGTTTGGGAACATTTTGGCTGCTTAGCAGTAGGTTCACTTTAAAAATGAATTCATCTGTGGAAGAATACAGGAGGTAGCCTTTAACTGCATCTGCTTGATACTAGAGAGTATCATAAAACCACCTTTTGTAGTGATTTGGCCAAGCCATTACATTCATATTAACACTTCAGGCAAAGAAACAACACAAAAAGCAACTAGAACACACTAAATGAGATAAAACTGATTAGGTGCCACACCAAGCACACACAACACCCCCCTCCCCACCCTTCAGATTAAAACCATCTCAGTTGAATGCATCCTTCCAGTCATTAACCCTCAGAAATAGGAGGCAAAACTTGCTGTTCTGCATCCTGATGCTAAACAATGGGGCTGGAGTTTGGGTCTCCCCTGTTTCCAAGGGTTACAGAAGGAAAAGGCAACTACTGATGAAGAGGAGATCGATGGCTTTCTCATGTGGGCAATTGGAGAGGCAACACTAGTTTTTAGTTCAGAGCACTGAAACATCCACTGCACTCAACAATCTCACACCCATGGAGGGACAGAGAGCAAGACATTGCAACTGGGATCCCAAATCCCTAATATTCGACTAATTTTGCCACACAGACCAGTTCTTCATATGACAGAAGAAATAGATGTTGGAAGAAGCATGGAACATGTGTGACAACTACAGTTGATAGTATGGGTATTACATTAATGCTATAAGTTATCTATCAGTGATATCAAAGATTGGCATTTAAACATTGCACAGATAACAAGCACATTGATGGCTTAAAACCTGTCCCTGTATGTTTACAGTGTGGGAGAAATGTGCATAAAGAAGGAAGAAATACTTTATAAACTCAGATGAACCCTAAATATTTCCACTGTAATAAAGCAACTGTGCCCTTGCATTCATTCTATGATGCAAACAGAAAGTAGGACAACATTTAAAACCCAAAGCTCATATCTCAATACTGGAAAATATGGCAGTATTCCAAAAAGCAAGAACAACAAGGAATGGTATCCACAGCATTTCAGTATTTGCTATACATAGCACTATTTACAGTATGTCAAACAGCTACAGCAGATGCAAAAAAGAAGTCTTACAGTAAAAAGGGAGTTTAAAACAAAATAATCAGTGCAATTACCTTCTACTTGAAGTTTTCCTTAGAAAAGACTGCATGTCTGCATCAAGAAGCATGTCACCAAATGTAATAGAAAAATAACAGACCAAAGTACTGCCCTGCCTTAGGAATTGAGAAAGCCACACTGGCAGGATCAATACACAAGAAGAGATGCTACTGTAGGAGAAAAGTATTAAAAAACTAGGAAAAGATTGTGATTTTATTACATTGGTATCGAGTGTGAAGAATATTGACTGAGAACTTTCCTTACATTCCTTTAGTTAATGTGTAAAAGAGCTCTTCAAAAAGAAAGAAGTCCCTTTGGGCTATTTATGCCACCAGATGCTCAGCTTCTTTACATCAAGAGCCAAGTGTGTCCACCTCAATCTCCAAAGGTCCTAGTGCTGCATTTCTAGTACTTGTGGTCTTAAGTAAGCATGAGACAACCTGTTCTCCCTTCAAATACCAACATTCTTCCTCAAAAAGAAACAATCCGCAGGTATAGTAAAAAAAACCCACAACGATCCATTCTATTTGGCTAGGGAATGGTAACACAGACCTTCCTCCTGCCCTTGCTCTCAGTTAAATTCCAGAGATTCGCTGGCATAAGAAATGTCAGGGGTTCTCCAGGGGAGATGCAGATGACCACCACTGTATTTGAGGAACCTACTGCTGCAGTAAGGACAGCAGCATGGGCAGCAAGGTGCAAAGCCCTCCCGATCCTCTGCTGAACAGAAAGCCTTTGTGCACGTACGTTTGACTTGAGATAAAAGCTTTAGAAGCCTCTTAACTCAATTAAAAAGCTTTAGAAGCCTCTTAACTCTGTCAGCTCAATTAGAAACTTCAGTCTTTTCAGAAGGTAAGCGGGCACACAAGAACCCACCCTCCAGGAGATGAAATGTCATAGTCCTTCTGGAAACACAATCACTTTGTCTTATAAAAGTGATCCATTAAGATGTGAACGAGACAAGTTAAACATGGACAAGGGTCACAGGAGTTACTGAGGAAGTCAGCATTGAAGTTAAACCTTCACAACCTTTTTGCTTTTACAATCAGGACACATTGCCTGGGGACCTGGATGAAGTATTTGTTACGGATTATGGAAGTATTTATTAGGATTTCTTGTTTTAAGCATAAATTGCCTGTAAATTCTCCACACTGGCTCCAGCAGGTTAAGACACACCTTTCCCTAACAACTGCAGCAAACAACAAACTCACCCGCAACTCAACGGATCTAGAAAAGAGGAAATTCATGTGCCAGAGCTCCTGAAAGATGGAAGATCACTGATTGTGATTCAGCAAGCCAAATATGACTGCTGAAACAGCCTAAACCAAACCAAGTCAAAATGAGTTCTAACAAAAACAGGTGGTCTCATGCCATACATCACTGCATAGACACACACTAAAAGCGTTAAGATTGCATAGGGCTATCTTGAATGCCAAACTCGTATAAACACAGAGGCAAATCCACCTACTTTGAGCATTTCACAACAGGATGTTTCCTCCTAAGGATCAACTCAGCTGTTCCCCAGTGCTAGAGGAGGTGAGGCACACACCTTATTCCTCTATTCAGCCACAGGAGCAGAAAGTTCCAAACCCAAGCAAACAATTATTGTGAAATATTTTGTACATAAAATAAAAATAATAAAAGGGACATTTTTTAAGCATATTTTGTTTGTTGATACTGTTTTTCACCTCCCAAAAAGGAGCTGCTGTTGCCATAGAGCCCCATACTTCAGAAAGACTCTTTGGAGATGTCTGGTCCAGCCCTGTGCCCAAAGCGGGTCCAGTGAACTGAGACTGTGCCAGGACCCCTCCAGGCAAGTCTGAGCCTCTCTGAAGACAGAGGTTCCACAACCAACTTTCAATCTTGGAATATTGTTTGTTTCAGCAGTGTTAGCATTCCCATAAAAACCAAGATCCGAGAAAACTAAATCCATAGCAGGCACTCAGTTCATCTCTCAAGAACACTCCTTTAAAACAAAAGAAATGGCATGGTGCTGGCAGTGATCAGTTTATCCATCACACTGCTCACGCCTGCATGGGAAATAAGGTGGTTTTGTCACTTCTAAGCACCAGGGCAACCTGCACCAATGGCTGAATCCAAGGACAAGGTCATTGCCAGGAACATAAAGAGCAGGAGGAAGGTAAGGGATGAGGTCCTGCTCAGCACTCTCTCACAATGGAAGTCATGCAAGGGATGATTAAAACCCCAACTGCCAGAGGGTAACGCACAGCTGGTTATTGCTGACCTGAGCTGCATAGTGACTTAGTGGTTATAACTACCTCAACTGTGACTTCAACAGCAGGAATGTGTGTGAGATAGAGACATCTTGAGCTTTGTGTTTACCTGAGATATTGCTGTTCTTACAAGACACATGGGAGGTAAGAAAGAAAAAGACCCTAAGAGTATGTATTTAGGTGTTCTGGTAGGGTTTTTTGGCAGGAGACACTTTTGTATATGTAATTCATACTAAAAGCATTCCCAAAAAGGTAGCTGCTGGACTTAGAGTACATTGTATTTTTCAAAGTACAGACTTTATCACTATGTTTTCAGAAAAAGGCTTTAAATTATCCACTAATTCACCACTTGCAGGGGAAGGATGAGAGGGGAAAGGAGGGAGAAATCAAGCCATAAAGAATTAGCAGTATTAGAGGATTAAAACAATTGTAAAAGGTAAAAATGTGCTTAGCCTGAAATGCATAGAACCATCCCAAGTTCTTCATGCTCAGGGAAGGAAAGCTACATCAAATTCATTGTTTCCAAAAGCATGCACAGACAACGGCTACTCTCAGCTTAAGTGTCTGCCTAATGCTTCTTTTCTCACAAGGAGCTGCAACAAGTATTCCAGCCCAAAGACTGCATCCGGAACAGGATGCAGTGAAGTCCACAGTCTGCTTGAGAGGTAAGATTTGCGGTCAAGACAGATTCTGCCCTCCTCACCCCATGTGACCACCTGCATAAGTCATTTACTACTCCAGATCTGCACAGAGAGGGCTGAGGAGAAGGAACTTCACATCCAAGAGGTCTCTGCATAATGAACATCAACTAAACTAAATGGTGTCTTCAAAGGGTTGAAGTTTTTTTTTTTCCTATTTGTTAAGAATAATTCATATAAAAAATAATTCTTATATAAAACTCTGCCAAATCAAAATCTTCACTGAAGTATGAAACCTCTCAAGCAAGCGCACGGAGAAGTGCAATGCATCCACCATGGAAAGGCTGGAACACAGAAAGACAGACAATGTGACCTGGAATTTGCTTTCTGTTATACCAGCATTTAAACTCTGAATTTACATTTAAAACCTGCATTTACATAACTGTGACCAAGAAGAAAATCTGACTCAGCAGCCTAATCACCAAGTTAGAATAATACAATGAACCTATTACTAGGTTTTACAATGTTATTTCACCTAAACAACAACCAACGCACCAGGTGAAGTTCTGATCTTGCACAGAGTTATGTACCTAAATCTCTTTATGCAGCAATGGTTGGGCATTTTCTAGCTTATTCAACAACAACTGGTTAGAGTTTATCTGCTGTATGGCACAGACCTCTGTACTGGTTAAAGCTACTTGCCTGTTTAAGTGGCTAGAGGTAAATGTATTCAAAACAGTGACCGAGCATCTGCTGAGAGAGAAGGGAAAAGGTGAAGCAAAAATGATCAGTGGAAGAGAATGACACGCGTAAAACCTGCCTCATAGCATGTTACTTCAGTTATCTTAAGGAAACAAACAAAATCAAGTCAGCATAAACAAGTTCCTTGGGCTTCTTCCATTTCCTGCTTGTGGCTTCATCATTAGTGCAATGGTTTACATATGTATTATGGTTTGTTATGAATCCAGTGTGCAAACTAACAGAAGCGTTTGTCTAACAATGATCAGCTTTAGTTAATGCTTCTCCTAAGAGAATGGTGAAACTCTCACATTTACTATGGACCTTATGCATAATGAAAAGAGTTTCACCTCCCTTCATAAGTAAACTTCAGTTTCCTAAGATTTTTCTTTACTGCATAGATACTGACTTCTCTCTCAATCACAGTGAGCCACTCTCCCCTACCAGAGCTCCTGCCTCACCAATACTCGACACATAAATAAAATACAATTGGTTTGTGCTTGAATGAATGTAGAATGTTGGTCTCGTGTGCGTCTCTGAACTGCACCGCACAGGTACAACCTGCTGTGTCGTGTGCACGCTTAAAAAGCCTTTCTACAAGTTACAAGCTACACCATATACACTGCCTGGATCTCTGAACTCTCCCAAAGTCGATTGCATATGTTTGCATTTGAAGAGTAATGTCCCCATGATAACATTTTCATTTCTAAATCCAAAGCATTCTTGATATGTTAACAGAAGCATAATGAGCACTCCTTAGTAAATAAAAATAAATAATAGCATCTAGTCTATCACATTAATACTGTGAAACATATATAAAATTTACATTAACTCAAACAACAGTGAAAAAGGATTGTACTGTACTTCTCACCACAGACCCGTATTCTTTAGAGACTTTGGAAAGGAAAGTGTCACAGTCCTGGATGACAAACCCTAAAGTTAGTTGTCAGTGTGATTCTAAAAAACTCTTTACAAGTCAGGTTTTCAATGGCACATTGTCTTTTGCCAATCCAAGTGGACCTATGAAAAGCTTAGGTACGAGTTCAGTCTTTGCTTTAAAATTCTTCTTTAAGTCTATGAAAAGCATTTTCAAATGCAGCACGATTAAAAACATTCAAGAACAAGCTTCAGAAAATACATTTGCCCTTAGACACACAGAGCAGGATCTTTGTAAGACAGCGGAAAACCAGGATTTTGTCACTCTTTTCTTTTGAAAAATAACAATTTTGTAAACGCATCCAGAATAATCAAGGCTTCATCAAGAGTCCAAAAAAATGCTTTGCTTTCCTTTGTATTAAAAGTTAATTCATGGTATTTTAGCCCAAACTTGAGTATAAATTAGATCTTTTCAAATTATTAAAAGCGATTCAATGAATAGCAAAATGAATGAGGAGGTTTGGGGGTTGTTTTTTTCCCGAAGCCCTGAGATTACAGCTCTTGATTCAATTATAAAATAAGGGTCTGTTTTATAGCAAGCAGCTTAGAGAGTTTTGGCAAACCACATTTCTAACAATAGTGGGGTTTGGTACAAGAATGCAGTTCATAATCGAGTCTGAAGTTCTGGACGGAAGGCTTGCTTGTAAATGGGAAAGGAAAAGAATTCAGATGCATCACTCATTGCTGGCTGTCACTGTAGCTTGGGCAACTGTTGGTCTAAGTGCAGCTGGTCTCATGTGAATCCAACTCTGTATTGTACTGAGTCGCTGAACATTAAAACATGTCAAGCAAAGTACATAGTGCGCAACGTGTCCTGATGAACTTGAACTGCTTTAGCAAGTGCTTGATGATCTCTGCCATTACTCTGACCAGAGGTGTGGCTTCCTTCAGCACTGCAAGAGAATGGGGGGGAGGGTGGGAACAAAAAGGTTGGAGGGGAAGAGAAACCCTATTGAATCCTCCTGTCCTTGCATGTGGTGGTGTTTCATTCATTTGTTCTGAATAGAATGGTCAGAAGTTAATTACCCTTAAAACACCACTGAGGTTCTGAAAACAAAAGAA
>NDXB01004744.1:12261-53846 GCA_002631895.1 Agapornis roseicollis | reverse complement strand
CTGTGAGGGTGGTGAGGCACTGGAACGGGCTGCCCAAGGAAGTTGTGAATGCTCCATCCCTGGTGGTATTCAAAACCAGGCTGGACAGAGCCTTGGGTGACATGGTGTAGTGTGAGGTGTCCCTGCCTAACTATTCTATGATTCTACGATTCTAAGTCTGTAATGCAGTGAAATCTGTGGATATACATTTTCTACCCCAGTAACTGAAATATCTGTTAAATATATTTAGTACTACATGGCCTTCTAAATCTGTTTGTACTCTTAGAAACTGCATACCATAGGAAACAAAATGACACTCTATTAAATAGGCCAAGAAATCAACTATTTTATGCAATGAAATATTAGCTGATGAAACAAATCCATGTTTCCCTCTCCTTTGTTAGATAGTAAAAGATGTCAGAAATACAGATTTGTTCAAATAAATTTTACCACACATCTCCTAGTTGTACTTCGAATTGAAAAATGGTATCTTGGGGCCGTTAGCTCTAGAAAACAGTATTACAAGTGTAGCCAGATATTTCAACTACGTTTGTTTCATCCCAGAGGTTAGACCCAGAAAAAGCTTATTTAGGCAACAATATACAAAGAATAATTTTTAAAAGAATCCCAGTTTATAAATCTGATGAAACACTAATAGACTTGTTCAAGGTTTAGGAAAATCATATTGACATTCTGGTAATCTGATAAAACGCCAAGAAAAACTGAAGATACAAGAAATGCTTTATTGCAAATTATTCTTTCCATGTCCATAGAAAATAAAAATAATAATTAAAAAAGCCCTCCAACCTCTAAAAAGGGTAGATTCATTACTATTCCATCTCCTGCTGAATTAGAAAAAGTTGAAGAAGCAACTTTATTAAAACCTGTCTTTCCAAAATTGTTCTTATTTACTTCATTAGTTTATTTTTTTATTTGAAGCTGTTGCAACTCAAGCTGAGCAGGAAACAATGAAAAGCTTAGGAGGCCAAAACAAATATTTAAAACAATTATGTTTATTCAGGAATAATACAGTTTCTTGGAATCAAATGTGAAGTTATATATCCATTGATAAATTATATAATTGATATGTAATTTTATTTTTTTTTTAAGTTTACAGAATGCATAGGCTGACATACTAAAACTTGGAAACAAATGAACAATTTAGCATTGTATGTGTTAGCATTCTATGTATTATTGTTGCCAACATGTTTAAGAATGCATTTAAGGACTTTTTAAGAAATGTGTAAAGACTTAAATAAGCAGGGTTGCTTGACAGTTTTTTAATGATGCAGGAATTTTCTGAATCGCTACCTGAAAATCTTGAGTCACTTTTGCTGCAAAATATAATCTGCTTGAAGGGAGACTTCCCACATGTGTTTAGCTGAGAAAGATGTTGTTGGNTAATGATGCAGGAATTTTCTGAATCGCTACCTGAAAATCTTGAGTCACTTTTGCTGCAAAATATAATCTGCTTGAAGGGAGACTTCCCACATGTGTTTAGCTGAGAAAGATGTTGTTGGCTTCATTAGGGACTGTAGTGACAGGACAAGGGGTAACGGGTTCAAACTTAACCAGGAGAGGTTTAGATTGAATATAAGGAAGAAATTCTTTACTGTTAGGGTGGTGAGATGCTGGAATGGGTTGCCCAGGGAGGTTGTGAATGCTCAATCCCTGGCGGTATTCAAGGCCAGATTAGACGAAGGTTTGGGTGGCATGGTTTAGTGTGAGGTGTCCCTGCTTATGGCAGGGGGGGGTGAAGCTAGATGATCTTAAGGTCCTTTCCAACCCGTAACTATTCTATGATTCTATGATCTTACTGAATTGATCACTTCTGGTACAGGAACATTTTATCAAAGTAGTAAATGATGGTGCTGATTAGCGTTGATTACTACCCTGGAAAAACATTATGTTGAGGAGGAAGTTAATAAGTGACCAGAAACTACATATCTAAGAATTCTGAAATGTGGTCATTAGAGTTCTGAAATTGAGACACATGCATTATACATAATTATATATGTAAGTTATTGTATAATTACAAAATTTTATATAAAAAATAGGTACATTATTGGTTTTGCACCTCATCATTCAGCTTCATTGAATATACCCATTTGAATCTAGATTGTTCAGGTGGTATATTTAAGTAAAAAACTACACAGACAGTTTGTTAAAATAGAACACTCTCATATTCTGCTTTTTAGAACCACTGTGAAATTTCTGTTAAATGTTGGGATTTATGCTTGTTAGTTTTTTCCCAGAATAATAACATGGCCAGGTGTGGCTGAACTCTGAGAACACTTCTTAAGTTAAATATGCATTTCTTATATAATTACACTGCAGTTCATAAGTTCAAGAATAAAAAATCATCTTGATTCTAGTTAAGTAGAAAGTCATGTTAAAAGTAAATCACAACCCTCCAAATTATGTAATTTTATAAAAAGGAAACCTTTCAGACACATTAATATATTGTATGAATGTTTTACAATTTAAGAAATAATGTTCTTTCTATTTCAAGATAATGCCATTTATTTTTTACTTTGCTTCCATGATCTGATGAGATCTAATTTCGTGTAGTCGAATCTAGATGGCTTGATTATGATTTTTAGTTTACTTTATGCCTTTTGTATTTGTGTCTAATAGTTACTTCTCTTAGTCTTCTGTTTACTAAGAGTTCAATGGATGAATGGGTTTCTCCCATTCTATTTCATGAGTATAATTTCATGAGAAGAGAATGAGTAATCATGAAATTAATGCAAGCTATTCTGATTTGGGTTTTGCTTTTGTTTTGCAAATGGAGCATTGGGTATACTTACTGTCAAAGCTTTGCAGAAGCTAAATTGTTATCCTAATTCCTGACCAAAACACCTAAAACCAGTATGCTGAAAAGTAAATGAACAATAGCTTATTTTCACAGCTTAAAGCANTGAGAAACACCAGATGAATGCTACCTTTATTATAAAGATCTGTGGAGTAAAATATTCAAAGTAATGGATTCAGAACACAGATAAAGCATTCAGTTAAAAAAAAAAAAAAAAAAAAAAAAAAAAAAAAAAAAAAAAAAAATTATTTTAAAAAAAAAAAAAAAAAAAAAAAAAAAAAAAAAAAAAAAATTAATTCTTTTATTCAACTTCCTTTTGTCAATAATGAAATAGAAAAGCTGATAAGTTTTCCTGCTTTGCCAGATATTACTTTCCTTCCCCCAAACTCCTAAATGCTGAATCTCAATTCTGAAGTCTGGAGGATACAAAGAAGTCTCTTGCAAAATAGGAAGGATACAAAGAAGTTTCAATTATTTACATGCCAGTTGAAAACCACTACTACCCACAACTATTTTTCTTTAAGTATCTATATATAACATTAGTAGATTTTTTTTCTATAAATAACAACTCTAATAACAACAAACACTCTGAGGAGCACATTTCTGTTTTACAACTAAATTTTAGTTTCCAGTGAAAAGCACCTTTCCAGAAACCTTGAATAAATGTCATCCTTAAATTTAAAAAAAAATTGTATTTAATATTTTAACATAATAATAAGTTATAAAAAGCTAGGAAGATTATTAAATGTCTACTGAACTATGTAATTACTTAAAATATATGTAGGTATAGTGCACCTTAATTAGTAAGTATGAACTTTTAAAGGAGATGAACATTTCTTTAAGTAACACCATGAAAAATGCAAATGAAAACCTAGATTTAAATCAATTATTTAAATAATTATTTCCAGATGTTAATTTAAATCATAATTAATTTTGGAGATTTAAATAATTTATTTAAATCTGTTCAGCTAAATTAGAGGAGCTAGTCTTCCTTGTCTGTGTTCAAAGAACCTTTATTCTAAGTAATCAGAATACCTAATTTCCTGAGTGTATTTTGTATCCAGACCTTAGTACTTTTCAGAGCTTCCTGCTCAGACTGTCCTCATGGCATGAATTTTATAAAGGCTAGAAAAGTCATCCATCTATCCTGCAAAATTCATCAGTTCCTGGGTATGATGCTTAACCCATAAATTAAATGGTGCAGGGTGGTCTAAGTTGCTCCGAACTCTACACCAGAAGCCATGTGTTGTCTTTGCACAGCACTTGTGTCTGAATCCCTCTGGGCCCTATGTGATACTGCTGTGACTTGTCTTGAGTTGTCACATAAAGGCATTTACTGATGGCTGCGGATCAAAAACTGTAGGGTAGGATTGGAAGATTGTGTAGGTCAAAGGAAAACAAACCTGACAGTGCGGTCCACTATCACCTGCTGAGAATCATCTTTAGGGTGAACTACTTCAGGACTTTATCCTGGTTTTATTTTGGAGATAGCTTGTTGGAGCAGTTTGAAGAAAAGCCAAGGAGAGATCATGGTTCCATGGGACACCTTTTGTTTTGCAGTATGGAACACAGCCTGTCCTGAAGCTGGCAGCATCACAGCAGGAATGCCGTCAGTAGTTAAAGAAGTTCAGGCTTCCTCCTGTATGTGTTTTGATCAAAAGTGACTATGAATGTGGGGCTGCATAGTTTGTGGAGCTAGATGACCTCAAGATTTCAATCTTTTCATCTGAAGTTTTTTAGTCAACACAGAAATAAACTTGAGCTGGCAGTGGGCACTCGCAACCCAGAAACCAACTGTGTGCTGAGCTGCAGACCTAAAGATTGAGGGAGGTGACCCTGCCCTTCTGCTCTGCTCTCCTGAGACCCCACTTGGAGCACTGTGTGCAGATCTGGTGTCCTCAACGTAAAAAGGACATGGAGCTGTTGGAACAAGTCCAGAGGAGGGCCACGAGGATGATGAGGGGACTGGAGCACCTCCCATATGAAGACAGGCTGAGTAAGCTGGGGCTGTTTAGCCTGGAGAAGAGAAGGCTGCATGGAGACCTCATAGCAGCCTTCCAGTATCTGAATTGGGCTGACAGCAATGCCTGAGAGGGACTTTTTATTACGGACTGTAGCAACAGGACAAGGGCAATGGGTTTAAACTTGAACAGGGAAAGTTCAGGTTAGATATAAAGAAGAAGTTCTTTACTGGGAGGGTGGTGAGGCACTGGAAGAGGCTGCGCAAAAACATGGTGAATGTTCCATTCCTGGCATTGTTCAAGTCCAGGTTGGACAGGGCCTTGGGTGACACGGTTAGTGTGAGGTGTCCCTGCCCATACCAAGGGGGTTGGAACTAGATGATCTTAAGGTCCTTTCCTACCCAAACCATTCTATGATTCTAAGTTATTTGGTTCTTTCTTGCAATTCAGGGGCATAAACCAATTCAAGTACTGGTTACAATTGCTGAAAAGGAATACTGTTCTTTATGCAACTGAGGACAACTGAAAACTATCCAGCCTCTTTGTTATATCTTATTTAAATGTCTGTTAAGTATATATTAGTTAAAAGGCCAGTATTGGGGACCCATATATTTTGGTCATCGCAGTGCAGACTTTGAACTTCCAAATAGCTGTTTAGTTTATTTTGTTCTTGTTTGATAGCATATTAAATGTTGAAAAAAAATAATTCATTATATGTACAATAAGCTGTTGGTTTCCACACATTCTGTTTAATCTGATATGCTCACTTTTAGAGTATATTCTTAAATACTGAATTGCTGTAACTGATTAAACCCTACCTCAGACATAGTGTTTTGTAGCAAAATTTAATTTCTTTAAATATCAAGAAATACTGCAAATACCTTGATGTTGTGTATTTAATTAGGGCTAAATGAGAAATATTTGGAGAATTACTCTACATACTTAATTACATGGTGAATCTTTCATTTTGTGTGTTTAATCCTTGTTCTTCCCAGCTTTGTTAACTGACCATCTAATGAGCTTTCTTTTCATAGGCTTCAGTTATGTGATCTTTAGAAATATGCAATGTTTTATTGAAACTTCAGATAAAAGAAATGACTTTGATATTCCATTTTTATTCTCATGCATTGCTGACATTGGACTTGTGTATCTTAATGGCTACATCATTGACTGCATAGTCAGATTTCAGCTTTATTGTGAAGGCAGAAAAGGTAGCAATTTATTTAAAGAATAATGGCTGTAATTATTAGTAAAAGGAATGTATTTAGTTACCTCAAATACTATGAATAATAAAATGTATTACACTCATTAGCAAATTCAAAAAATATTTTAAATATACATGAGGCACATTAAGTCCGCAAACTCATGTTCTAGTCTTAAAAGTTCCTGAAATTTATAAAAAAAATAAAAGGAAATCTAAATTAACACTTTATTGTATGTCTTTAGGTGAGAGGTACCCTGAATTAGAAAGATTATTTCTTTGCCACATTGAAATAAGTATTACTGCATACACCTTGCTGTACTTTTTAATGAAGATTAAATTTTATTTTTTACTTATTTGGATATTAATAGGCATGCATGCACAGTTTCATGGAATATACCAGAAATAATTATAAGTAAAGGATGTGGAATGAGGGAGAACAAGAGTCTGTGGGGATGAGACAAGGGGGAATGTCTTTAACCTGGCAGAGAGGGGAGATGAGATCTCAGGAGGAGGTTCCTCCCTGTGAGGGTGGTGAGGCACTGGCACAGGTTGCCCAGAGAAGCTGTGGCTGCCCCGTCCCTGGCAGTGTTCAGGGCCAGGGTGGACAAGGCTTGCAGCAGGCTGGTCTGGTGGGGGTGTCTCTGCCTATGGCAGGGGATTGGAATTGGATAGCCTTTGAGGTTCCTTCCAACCCAAACTGTTCCATGATTCTGGTTTTCTATGAACACGTAACCAATGGAGCAGGCGTTCATGGTTCTCATTCTTCAGCTGGATCTCCCACAACTGTCAGACTGTCCACCTGCTGATTAACCTAGGCAGTGACTGGATTAGACTGATCATGTCCTCTCAGCATCCAATGCTCTTTTCTCCTATCTCTAACAACTGCTTCCGATTATAACTGTTTACCCAGCTGCTGATTGATGGAGCTGACCATGAACAGGTGAAGGGCCTGGAGCACAAGTGTGATGAGGAATGGCTGAGGGACCTGTTCTTGTTTAGTCTGGAGAAGAGAAGGCTCAGGGCGGGAACTTATTGCTCTCTACAACTACCTAAACAGAGGATGGAGCCAGGAGGTGGCTGGTCTTCTTTCCCAAGGAACAGGTGACAGGACAAGAGGCAACAGCCTCGAGCTGCACCAGGGGAGGTTTAGATTGGATATTAGGAACAATTTCTTCCCCCAAAGGATGGTTAGGCATTGGAACAGGCTGGGCAGGACAGTGGTGGAGTCAGCATCCTCGGAAGCATTCCCAAATCGTATAGATGAGGCTCTTAGTGATGTGGTTTATTGGTGATCTTGGCAGTGCTGGGGAATGGTTGAACCTGATAATCTTGAGGGTCTTTTCCAACCTGGTTGATTCCATGATTCCAAGATGGACTGTGAAAAATCATGTATCAGGAAATTCTTCCTGAATATTGTAAAAACCAGAAAATGCATGATTAGTGCATTTTAGAATGTATTAGAAGAGACAGTATTAAAGATAAGTCTTGTTTTCTTGGGATGTGAGAACTCAATACTTAGTTCAGTCAAATGTAAAACCTAAACCAATGCTTGTGTCATCTGAGAATCCATTCTGGGAAGTAGAATGGAAGGAATTGGTGGATCACAGCAGAAATATAATCACTCCAATGAGGAGAGATAATGCTTGCAATGTAAAAAGTTGATTATAAGTAGATATATATTTCTGTTCAAGATGCTGGTGTGACCACAACCACAAGATTGTCCAGTTCTTGATACCATTACTTGGGAAAAAGTGCAATCCACAGATGTTTAAAAGAGGACTGATGTATATTTTTATGGCATCTATAGGACTGCTATAGGACAGGTCATTGACTTATCAAAGGAATAAATAGGTAGGGATTTGGTTTTGAAACTAATAAGGTATTTCTACTAAAATATTTTGATTGGTAACCTTTTGTAACAGAGATGCATCTTGTTCTGCTTTTCTTGTTGTTTTCTTGTTGTTGTTCAGGCTTGAATTTATAACCCAAACAGAACAGCATATACTACAAACAGCCTGCATCAAATTTTGGGCATACAGAATCACGGGGGTTGTGAGGGATCTCTGGACATCGTGCAGTCCACCCCACTGCCAAGGCAGGTTCACCTACAGCAGATTACAAAGGAACATGTCCAGGTGTGTTTTGAATGCCTCCAGAGAGGGAGACCCCACAACTGTCCTGGGCAGCCTGTTTCAGTGCTCTGCCACCCTCATCATAAAGTTCTTCCTCGTGTTGAGGTGAAACTTCTCCTGTTTTGGTTATGGTCATCACTCCTTGTCCTGTTGCTGGGCATCACTGAAGAGAGTCTGGCACCATCCTTTCAGAGCACTTTTAGCAATTTTTGGCAAAAGCAGACCTTACTGATTGGATTATTGGATTATTATTAAAATGATTATTGGATATTAACTGGAAAGACTACAAGAGTCTGCAGAGAGCTAAAAACCCTCACTTAAATGTGAAATGATCTGTCCAACATCAGAAGTTTTTAGCCTAGGCCTCTTAAAACAACAAATCCTCAAAGAACAATGCCACCAAATGAGTACCAAAAAACCCCCATGCCCAAATAAACAACCCAAATGTTTAAACCACATTTTATGGGGTTAGGTAAAGGAATTCCTGAGCTAGACTTTGTTGACATTTGCTTTTTTAAAAAAACTGCTGCTTATAGTGATCTCTCCCAGCTTTAATATATATAACCCATACTATTTTATATATCTTGCAGAGAATTCTAGAGGACAATCTCAGAAAATCTTAAAAATAATAAAAGTTATAAAAAATTGCTTTGCATTTCCAACCCCTACATTCTTTCTAACTTTTTCTTTTTCCTTCTTTTACTTTTCTTTAAACCAAATCTAGGCTTCCTTTCCCATAAAATGTTGGACCAGATGATCTTTCAGGTCCTTTCCAACCTGGGCTGTTCTATACTTCTATGATTCTAAATGGCACTGTAATGATTTGTAGTTCACTGGTATCTGAAAGGCGGTTATTAATTCAGAGCTATGGGCTTGCTGAAATACTGGCATTCTGAGCTTCAGCTCAGTATAAATGTTGATCAATGAAGCATTGCTTGTCTCTTCGCATTAAAAAACAAAACACAAGGAAAAAAACCTACTCCAAAACCAAACAAAAAAGCCCAATAAACCAGAACTGACCCATCTTCCTAAGAATTTGTTTAGTTTTCTTGCAGAAGAAAGCCACTTTATATTTTCCATTTTTCCAAATATGCCACAAGCTGCAACATACCATGACATTGCATTCTTACATACTTGGTTCAATTGTCCTAGAACCTTTTCCATATCACGGATAAAGGCTTCCACTTTTGGTAGTCCAGGTGTTTGTAATTTCTTATAAACACTGGCTGTTTCAGATAATTGCTTTTCTGGAATAATGCTGTCATGCTTTCTTTTGTATATGCTTGTGAGCTGATTATCAGACACTCCAGGCACAGTGTTGAACGTGATTGTGCTGTAGTATCTTCAGTTATTTCTGCATATGAGTGTGCCTATAAAGTACCTAGAGACCTTGAAAATCACACAGCTTACAGGGAGTGTGTACAGTTTGGATATGTATCTTGAAATAAGTGGAAAATGCTTAATCTGTGTCCTCTACGTCTCACCTTGGGATTTCTATAGAATTGTTTACATTTGCAAACTGATTATCATATAAACACACCTAAAACTCCAGAAACTCTGTTGTCTGGAATGGCACCTTTTCATGTTTTATCAGTAAAAATATAGAGCTTTAATGCTGGGGGAGGGGTGCTGCAAGTAATTTTGTCGCAGGAATCTGTAATTATACTTCTTGCATTTATATCTGAATTAAGATAAAATTCCTAAAAAAAAAAAAAAATTAAAATATGAATAATGAAAAAATTAGAGATCCCAGTTCCATGTCTTATTTTTAAAAATAAACAGTTCCCATTCTGTTCAGACTTCAGTTCCATTAAGAAATACATTAAGAACTGGTAATTTCAAAATATTTTCTGTAATTCTTTCCATGCATTATATGAAAATTTTGATGATTGCATAGTAAAGCTTTATTATTAAAGTTATTAGTGAGACTCTCTTTAAACATTATTTCATAGTGTATTCAAATATATATTTCATGTTTTCATATTACATATGAAATTACATATTAAATTTCCATCATTACAAAATTTATGAAGAGTCATGAAATGATCTTCCAGGAGAAACATCATGGTTTAAAAATCGTTTAGTCTAATATTTAATTGTAATTGGCCCTCAAACTCATATATAAATATCACAAAGCAATTTATTGTT
This sequence comes from Agapornis roseicollis, assembly GCA_002631895.1. Lineage (NCBI taxonomy): Eukaryota > Metazoa > Chordata > Aves > Psittaciformes > Psittacidae > Agapornis > Agapornis roseicollis. The sequence goes on along the minus strand of NDXB01004744.1, from coordinate 43,607 downwards.
GAATTCATTGATTTATCACTTTAACTATATTATTTCTTGCTGGCATTCATGGTTAGCTTTACATTTTTAAAGCACTTTATAAAGAATAATTACACTTTGCAAAATCATGCAAGATAAACCTAGATAAGAATGAAATTTCACCAGGAGTGATTTCTTTGTGTGGCACAGACTAGCTAGTGTAGAATAGTAAAGTAAAAAATTTTATATTGAAAATATTTTGGTCATCCTTTTTGATAGTGTTTATGCATAATTTTTTAAAAAGCCATTATTAATGGCTCATTATGGCATATAATACTACTTTATCTGTAGAAGACAGCTGTGTACTTTAAAAATATTAACATTGAGAAATACATAAAGATTGAATGAAAAACACTGTAACTAGGAGATTCAGAAGAAACTTATCAGCCTCTGAAACATCCCAGTGTAAGAACAGTTCAACTACTGGAAACATTATGACGTAATGCTTCAATGCATTTCAATTTCTGCCTGTTACCTTTTAATAAATGTATTTAAAATTATCTGAAACATGCTTTGATTGTGTCAAGATGAGCTGCACTAGTGGCTGCAAGTTGAGATTTTAAACATCCTGAATTAATTACAGAAAACCTATATGCCAGGATTCCATGTTACTTAACACCAAAATTTTCATTTGGTCTACTGTGTTGAAGGAAAAATAGTTTTGTGTGTAATAATTTTATTTATGTCTATTACAGTCCACCTTGCCTCAGTTTAGAACTTCTGTGTTTCAACTAATGAACATAACTTTACCTCTTGCCAGCTATGAAAAATGTGAAGTTTTTGCTATATGTTTATGCTATAAATGCATGAATAGTTATTGTAGACAGTTATTGCTACAACAGTTATTGTAAAATATATATGAAAAATTCCTGTGAATTTTATTGTTTTTACATCTACAGATGTCTTCAGGGTTTCTTTTTCAAGTTTTGTTCCATATGAGAAATAAAACAAACTATGTTCATTTATCAGCTCTCTAAAGGATGAGCAAAAAAGAGATACTTACTGCTCAAACAACAGAACTGGGACTTTCATATTCATTTCTGAATATGGTTTTCTAAGCACTAAAATGAGAGGATGAGCAGGTGATCTTGGATTTTGGTAGCATCCCCTTCCATGCAGACGCCATAATTTCTGCCAGATGGACCATTACTCACACTAGTCTGCAACAGCCACCTCCTTCTTTAAGTAGCAATTGGTCATTTTATGTTGGGTATGATTTCTGCACTAATTTAACCTGGGATTCTCCGAGTATATATGTAAAAAATATATTCTATGTTTTAGTGTTACAAGTATGGTGTGTAAAAGTCAAAGTTAATAGATATGCAAAACATGGAGAACAACAGTATTGGTTTTGTTCATACTGTGGTTTGGGTTTTCTTTAATTCATTAGTGATCTCTCAGGAGCAAAGGAAATGCCAATACTGAAGCCAGAAACTGCCTGATTTTTCAACTTCTGAAATTTCCAAATTCTTATTTGATCAGTGTAGTTGCTGTATAACTAGCCTTCTAGAGGACAAATTCAGATGTCCATATCTTAATTTAGGCAAATATCCTAGTTTTGAAAAATATTTATTTGCCCTTAAGTTTTTCCTTTGAGAAATCTGAACTTAGTTTTTTAAAAACTAATGCATCATATTCTTTCAAGTGATCAAAAAACAACCAATAGCCATCTAAAGATGTCAGTTAGTTTTACCTTGATTTAAATGCATGTTTACAACTGTTTTTCCCCAACTTTTTGCAACCCAACATCACTTGAAAAAACTGGAAATTTTTTGAGCCTTCTTAAGTAGTAAGCTTGTGTTCCTCATTACAGAGATCCATAGGGGTTTTTGGTTGACCTGTGGGAAATGCAAGATGAATCACTTCATTGCCAAAAAAAGGATATTTTCTAGAGAGTGAGAGTCCTCTGGATGAAGTGCAGTAAAGTATAACAATAAGTGGCAGGAAATATTCCAGCAACAATTTTTTATTTAGCCCGGTATTGGAACAAGTTTAATGTTAATACCTGAGAAAATACACTAATATGAGTCATTGTGAGAAGATGCAAGGCAGTCAGATGTTGGTATCAGGCTTTATTTGTAATGAAATATTGCATTTTGATAACATGTTTATTTAGTTGGCAACCTAAACTACACAGCGTACTGCATGTTCTCTTTCTCCTTTGTTTTAGCTAAGTTATCCCATGTTGCTGAAGAGTTTCATATGAGGACATAACTTTCAAATGTAACAATTTTCTTTATTAATCTTTCTAATAAGCTTTCTTAAATTTTGCCTACATTGCACTTGATAGTTACTACTAAGGCATTGCAAATAGTCTACTTTAATATCATTAGGGACTGTTGTGACACGACAAGGGGTAATGGGTTCAAACTTGAACATGGGGAAGTTTAGGTTAGATATAAGGAAGAAGTTCTTAACTGTGAGGGTGCTGAGGCACTGGAATGGGTTGCCCCAGGAAGTTGTGAATGCTCCATCCCTGGCAGTGTTCAAAGACAGGTTGTACAGAACCTTGGGTGACATGGTCTAGTGTGAGGTGTCCATGCCCATGGCAGGGAGGTCGGAACTGGATGATTTTAAGGTCATTTCCAGCCCTAACTATTCTATGATTCTATGATTCTATATATTAGAGGAATTATTCAATGAGGCTTCTCAGGACTTCTTAGTTCATAATCACATTGGTAGTTGTAAACACCATAGATGGCATTGGGTTACTCAGCATTTTCAGTGCTGTACATGCAGTAGCATTTGGACTTCGATCTTTAGAAAAAGCTGCTGTAAACTCATGCAAATTTATACTTCAGTCTGCAAACCAAAGAGGTTTGCTACTTAGATTGTCACATGTTTGCTCTTTATTGTACTCTTTTAAATAACAAATTAAAAAGAATCCAAGCATGGCTTTGTATACTGGGAATATTGGCCCATAATCTTTTAATAAATCTCATTAAGTACTTTGTAATCAGCTTATTATTCTGCTTCTGTTAAGAACATTTTAGTCCACCTTTCTATGTAACGAATAGTTATTTCCCACTGTTTTCTACTTAATTGAGGACTGTAAACCATGTCAGATAAAGATCTTGTCTCTTTCATGTTTCTTAGTTACCCTAAACATCTGAGTTTCTATGTTGCTATATAATACTTACCAGTGTGTACTTGTCCATACACACTCTAGCGCAAACAACAAATGCACAAAACCCAATTTTTCATTCCATAGTATATATTACAGCAACATCTGTATATGGTTCCTGGCGCAGTGGGAATCTCTTAAGACTATAAAAGGACTAGTTTCTTCCTACCATCTGCACCTGGGAGACAAAACTGCTATCTGAATTATCTCTTATTTGGGCACTCTGCAAATTAAATTATGTAGTTTCCTTACCACTTGGAAAACAGAAGTTTAGGGATTGATTCTTAACCACCTAAGAAGCAGACACTGGCTGCAATATATTTTTAATGATGAGTTTTAGTTCTTCTATTCTCATCCACTTTAAAAATAGAAGTATTTTTGTTAGAATACAAATTGTCGCTTAATTAATGCTAGAAATTTGTGAAAGGCAATTAGAAAATAAATTCAATGTCAGTGGATCTGCATATCCAGAGACAGGGGAAGGAAAATTACAGTTCCGTGAATTGAAAAAAAGTACTAGAAGTAAAAAGGAAGATGTTGCACAGGTGCAAAAGAATTTTAAGGGTTGATTGTTACCTGGTAGAAGGGTCTCTTCTGCAAGAGTGTTTGGATTTGGATAGAAATAACCCAATTTTATTAAAAAAGAAAAAAGCACCAGGAATTAGGATATTATGAGAAACTTCCCACAGAGTCATAGAATCATTTAGGTTTGAAAAACACCTTGTGATCATTGAGTCCAACTGTTAACCTAACACTACCAAATCCACTGTTAAACCATGTCCCTAAGTGCCATGTATACACACCTTTTAAATGCCTGCAGGGTTGGCAACCCCACCACTTCCCTGTGCAGCCTGGTCCAGTGTTTGATAAACACTTCTGGTGAAGAAATGTTTCCTAATATCCAATCCAAGCCTCCCCTCACACAACTTGAGACCATTTCCTATTGCAAAAGTATCTGTGAACTGCAGTAAGGATTGGATAGTTTGACAAGATAAATTTGATTGATTTCTTTATCATTCAGTGAAGCAACAGACAAAAAAGGTACATAAACTATAAAAGCAATGCAAATAAAGAGAAACAGCAGCACAGATTTGTGCTATAGGATTTCATTGGGAATTAAAGGAAATGCAAAATACCTTCCCTTGTCTTAGTTTTACTTAGGAAAAATATTTTAAGCATCAGGAGAGGCATAATAGATAATAAGGACAAAAGCATATAAATCTAAGTTGCTACAGTCAATATGGAAGTAAACCTCAGGCATTGAAGCTCTTAAGTTATGGGGACAGGATGAACTTTGAAGAATTTTGAGAGAACTGGTACAGGAAATCTGTCTTGCAGAAAGGATTGTTAATAAGATTATAAATCAGAAGTAGTATGATAGTAAGTGTTTTACTTGTTTTTAAAGATACTGGAAGTGATCTAGACAGGTACCATTGCCCTTCTCTTAAAAAAAGTTCAGCCAGGCTTGTCTTCTTCCCCACTGGTTCAATTTTCAGCACATGGGGACTTCCTGCTCCTATGCTTTATGAATTTCATTCTTGAAGAAAGTCCAGCCTTCCTAGACCCCTATGTCCTTCAGTAGTGTTTCCCCATGGACTCTGTCAACTAGCATCCTAAACAGGCTGAAAATAGGAAATTATTATTTAAAATGGAAATACCAGTATCAGTAAAGAATTTTATGGCAGATGAGGAGCTAGTAAGAGAAAACAAAGGACTCTCAGAAGGCAAGTATTATTTCCCAAGTAAAATGTTACTAGGGTTCTAGGTTTTCACTTAGTAGGCTGTTTGTAGTGACACATTGCACTAGTGACACAATGATACGCCTCAGTGTTTAGGAAACTATCAATATAGAGAAGAATCAGATAACAAGATCTTGGAGTAGTTCAGTAAGAGGTGATGTAATGCTTAGAAGTTTTAAGTCCAGAAACATTTTTAGACTTTGAAAGAAAATAAAACGTCTGTTGACACCAATGTGGATAGGGTGACCACAAGGGAAAGACAAGTTCAGTGACTCAACACTACTTGGTTTACATTTGTAATTGCTATCCCTTTTTCTGACATAATCTCAATAGTGAAATTATTTGATTTTGCAGGCCCTGAAGGTCTTCACATAATACATTTATTGATGACTAAGTTACAGACAGACAGAAATTCTTTACTCATAAATAAAATTAAAACTAACAAAACCCAGGTATATCAGGGCAAACAAAAAGGTTTTCATTCATTAGTGTACATTACCTCTCAAATATCTGTCTTCACATTCTGATTTCAGAAAGAAATTATACTAATATGGATGATGTTTCTTTTCAGAAAAGCTATAACAAAGTTTCTAATTTGACAGCTGGAGGATCTAGAATGTTTAATATGAAAATAATGGTACTGCAAAATTCACTAGGCATCTGAAGAAGTTTCAGGAATCCTCACTAGAAAATCGTTTAAATTTCCTCTTATGTCAATTTGTTAAAAGCAAAGGCCATATGTCTATTCCCATCTCAAAAGTAACAAGAAATATTTTCCATTAATAAGCAGTTCCAGACATAACAGACATCTGCTCATTAATGTTACTGATAAGGCGATCTAGAACTCAAAGTTTTGTGAAGTTTTTATGAGATGATTAAAAAGATAATTTAAATGTTCTAAACCATATTATTAATCATAAATGGAAATTCAATTGATTGAACTGTGTATCTGAGGACATCAGAAAAGTGTAATTTTTAGAAAAATAAGGTATGTTAGGAGAAATGTCAGGAATGTTTCAGCACTGTTAACCCCACACTGTAAGCTCACATGCCATCTTCTCAACATTCTTAATGTACCCAGGTTTGGGAAAAAGACCTCTGAAAATAGAAAAGTTTTATCCAGCTGTGACCGAAGTAAATAATCCCTATTGTAGCATCACTTATTAAATTGAAGAAAAAAGTACCTACAGAAATAGAATTATCTTAAATCATATGCTTTGTCTAACTTTAAGCTTCTTCCTCCAGAATGAATATAATTTTGTATCATAGTACACCTAATATTTACTGGATTATATTGAATTTCCCTGTTCTTTTCCAAAGTATGAACAAGTAAAATTTCTTCGCCTTGTAAATTAAGATTGAAGTACTCTGAACTTGTTCTATTTGAAATAGAATATGACTAAAATGAATACACAATAATCATTCTATTCTAGAATAGGTCATAAATATTCACCGGAAGTGTATTTGATCTGACTCCAGTTTGATACCACTGTATAAATAAAAAACCCTGTCATCATTTTCTCAATGTTTCAGTTTTACAGTCGTCAAAACAGATAGTTGGGTTTCTTAAGCAACCTCTGCCAAACTATTTCTGGGAATTTCAGTCAAACACAATGTTTTCATTGAGATAAAACTTTAGAATTTGTGGTTATCAGAAGTAATTTCCAGTTTCACAGCAGGTATACATCCAAACTGCTAATTCACTGCCAGCAACATATTCCATAGCAATGAGTTGAATAACATTATCCCCTTATAGACAGCTTAAATTCTGCTTCTGATCATAAATTAGACAGCTAGGACATAGGAAGCAAAATGACTTGATGAATATGAGCTTAAACTAAAACCATTTTAATATGTTAAATCTCCATTTTGCCAGCAGACTAGATCTTCTTCCTGCTTTTCTTAAGGAACAGGAGATTTGTGGGTCAGTAGCTGGGCAGGAAAAGAGATCAAATGGGAAAAGAGAGACCAGTGATCTCCAGTTCTTATTTACATTTCTTTTGCATACACTTGAAGTTTCTGTTTATAGTAGTAGAATCATCTTTAAGGCATCTGAGCCCTATCAGATGCAATAGGGAAGAGATGAGTCTGTGAGCAAAATCAGTGCTGCCTAATCTGAGGAGATAGGTTGCTATGCAGGGTGATTCTTCTTCAGGTATCACTAATCAGTAGTATCAGCGAGAATAAGAATTTCTCTTCAAATGAAACAAAAAGGTAGTTCCCTGAGATACCTCATTGGATCTCCCTGAGATGTAACAGCATTTCTTTCCATACCAATCCATCTATTCCAGTTTAAATCGGTGAAACTTTAAGGGTCTTCTAATGTCAATTATAGCAAATCAAAAGTGTAGTGAGAGCTGATGTTTACCAAATGAGATGAGGAAACTAATTATTTTTTATACACATGAGCAGACCTTACATTTTAGAATGAGATTACCTGAAAACATTTCTTCCTGTAATTGAAGTGGGGAAAGAGAGAGATAGCACAGGCCAAGAAGCTAATAGAAGACACATCAAATATTAATTTTTCAAAATTCTTGACCTGAATATTCTTTGGACTTCAGGAAGGCATGGGGCGTGGATGGACATTGTTCTGCTCAAGCTACATTTATAGTTGAGCACATGACTTTCACAACAAAAATATATTTGATAACTAAGCTCTTCTTAAGGGATAGCCTCAAGCTCTTAGCAACATTATTCATTATTGTTGTTCAAAAGTGTTTTCAACCTATGTTGTTCAAAATATGGTTTTTGAAGTTTTCTCTTTTAGTATTCATTTCAATTAGATAATTATGGCTCTAAGCTTTCAAGCCCTGAGGACTAGTCATGTGGAGTAGGTTGTACCCATACTGCATAGCACTGATTTAGGCCTTCTCTGGGTAGAGGGAAACAATTTTTCTCTGTCATTTTTCAGTTCAAAGTGTCCAAAATAATGTAAGGCTCTATCAGAACCCAGTGGAATGGTGTTTCTATAGCATGGAACCAAGATGCATGTGGCTTGCCTTATGATTTGTCATTAAGAAATCTGAGGGTGGAAGGTGCGTAGGGATGCAACAAAACTGTGTAGGAAGACTAGAGACAAATCTACTGTTACCTGGACTGCTTGTAGCAAATTACTTCTGAAGTTGCACAGGTTTTTCTCTCTGAAGGAATAATTTACTTACTCCAGAAGGGGGTCCAATAGTTAGCTAATTTTCATGCAGGGTGGATGGTAGTGGAAGAAGACAGGACAAAAAGCTGAGTTACTTGGTTTGACAAAGACTCATGTATCACCTGCCTGTGAGTAAAGCGGTCTAAAATGTGTTAAGGACCTTAGCAAGCTTATCTGTTCACTCTGTTGAGGATTCTGGGGAGTTGAATTTGTGCCTTTACTTTCTATACTGTTCTTACAGAAAATAACTTATGTAAACCTAAAAAGTTGTGTGACTTGGATGAATTTCTTTAACTGTATGCAGTGGAAAGCATTTCCTCCTGCTTCATTAACAAGTTCATTTTAGTTTGGGTGACATGGTTTAATGTGAGGTGTCCCTGCCCATGGCAGGGGGGTTGGAACTAGATGATCTTAGGATCCTTTCCAACCCTAACTATTCTATGATTCAGTTTTTAATCTATATGGTTTTCACAGAGAATTTATAAATAACAAAGGGATTCTAACACTCCAAATATAGAAATGAATCCCAAGTATGCAGAATTGTCAGATACATACATTATATTTTCATAATATTGGAGATTAATCAGTATTAACTTTTGACTTTATCAAGTTTCTTCCCTTCTGTTTTGGGAATTCCTTTATTAGTTAAAAAAAAAAAAATGCTCCATTTTGCCTTTTTTGTTTGGTTGGTTGGTTGGTTTGGTTTGGTTTGGTTTTTTTTTTTTGTTTGTTTTTGCTTTCTCCTAAAGGTTGGAAATACCTGTCTCCACCATACATGTTTTGTGCACTAGCCTGTATCACATACCTCAGACTTGATCTCAATGAATGCTCCTTCTTACTGATAACGTATTTCAGGCTCCAAAACTATTCACAGAATCTTAGCATCATAGATTATCAGGTTGGAAGGAACCTCAAAAATCATCTGCTCCAGCCTTTCTTGGCAAAAGCACGGTATAGATGAAATGGCCCAGCACCCTGTCCAGCTGAGTCATAAGTGTCCAACATTGGCGAATCCACCACTTCCATGGGGAGATCATTCCAATAGCTGACTGTTCCTATTGTGAAAATTTTTCCACTTGTGTCCAACTGGAATACCCCTGGCAGTAACTTCATTAACCCTCATCTTTTTCATGTAACTCTTTCTAAAAAGTGAGTCCCCATCTTCTTTGTAGACACCATTTAAATACTGGAACATGGGGATAAAATCTCCCGAGCCCTCCTTCTTTTCTCAGGCCTGAACAAACCACTTCTCTCACTCTGTCTTCATAGGACAGGCTTCCCAGTTCTTGGAGCATCTCTGTGGCCTTTCTCTGGACCCTCTCCAGCCTCTCCACATCTACTTTTTATAGCAGGGACCAAAACTGAATGCAGGTATTCCAGGTGTGACCTGATAAGTGAGAGTGGAGTGGGATAATATCTGCTGGTGATGCCCTTGTTGATGTAACCTAGCATCCTGTAGGCTTTACCTTGCCCCAGCAGCACACTGTTCACTCATACTGACCTTGTTCTCCAGCAGGACCTCCAAGTCCCTTTCCACAGTGCTGTTCCCCAGCCGAGTAGATCCCAGCCTGTGCTGCACTCTTGGACTGTACTTACCCAGGAACAAGACCTTATACTTGTCCTTGCCAAACATGACAAAGTTCTTGTTAGCTCCTCACTCTTCTTCCAGCCTATCCAGGTCATCTTGCAGGGTGCCCCTGCTGTCCAAACTGTCCACTTCCCCACTCAGTTTGCTATCTCTGGCAAACTTGTCCAGGGTACACTTGATCTCATCATCCAGATCACTTATGAAGATATTAAACAGTGTTGGGCTCAATTTTCATCCCTGCGGGATCCCTCTTGTGACAGTTGATATACCCCACTGGTTGCCAGTTTGAAAAGGTGCTATTGTCATTTACCACCATCCTTAGGGTGCAACTGGTCCTTTACCTTCCTAGATACGTATTTTGCCCTGTGTATTATTGTATGTCACCAAAATATTTGATTCAATGACTTTTATTCTCCCTTAAAAAAATAAAAAATTAGTAAGTTAAACTGATCTCTTCAGTTAATTTGCACTCATTCTTGAGAATGCAAATTACAGTTCTGTATGCCCCAGTTTTGTTTCTCATGACCTACCCGGTTTATATTATGTATCTTGATTGGTTTTGTTGATTTTCTATAATCAAAGTCTGACACTGGAAGACTAGCAGTTCTTACCTCTTTTAGCACTTATGATCATCATGTAGTAGGGTCGGTAGTGACTGGATGAGGGCTAATGGCTTTAAATTCAAGGAGGGGAAATTTATACTAGACATAAGGAAGAGATTTTTTTACCACGAGGGTGGTAAAACTCTGGAACAGATTGCCCAGAGGGGTTGTGGATGTGCCATCCCTGGAAACATGCAAGACCAGGGTGGATGTTGTTCTGGGCAACCTGATCTAGTTGAGGATGTCCCTACCCATTGCTGTGTGGTTGGACTAGGTGACCTTTAAAGGTCCTTTCCATCTCAATCTGTTCTATGACTCTATGATCATGACCAAAAACATCACAAAGTAAACTCTTCCTCTGGTGTCTCCTAGTGCATTTGCAGCTATGAGAAGAGGCAAACAAAATACTCTATAAGATTTCATTTTAACAGACACAGACCCTAGCCAATTCTTAAGTGAATTTTCTGATATCACTACTAATCAAAAAGCTGAGTGCTGTGGGAGGAACACTGCAAAGATTAAGAAATGAGAATGTATTTGGCTCTGCTACCCCCAAAGAACAAAATGGAAATGTGTTCTCATTTTTGCACTGTTAATAGGCTGATCCAAATCAAGGTTTATAGGACATACTCCTCACTCCTCCCTGTTCAGATGTTTCATTGGGCAGTCTAGAAATGCAAGATTCCCAAGATTAGTAGGCTAGAGGGTAGATCCATGCTTTGTAGTCCAATGTAACTAATTATTTGGAAGCAAGAAGTGCTTCTAGGTAATCTGGTTCCAGCCGCAAACATACTTTGTCCATTACCTTATTCATTTTAGTGGAAAATTGTCAAGGAGATCTTGCAGAAGGGACTGGAATATGTGATTACTCAATCTCAGGGAAGAACTGTAAGCACTGGTAGATTCCTGTTTGTGCCTCTGTCTTTCTCCCTCCCACTTCTTTATGCCTAGCCTAAATTCTGCACAAATGGGGAAGATGCACTAGAGCTTCCGTTCTAACGATCACAGCACCACTCTGGTAGCAGAACACTGGAAGAATAAAACCAAAATCTACTTTGAAATGCTTTTTCTTCTTCCTTTTTTTCTATTTTTTTTTCTTCTTCCTTTAGCTGAAATTTGCTTGAAAGAAAAGTTTTCACAGAACTCTCGGTGAACCTGAATTGGAACTGACGTACCAAAATTCTTACTCAGTCATGTAAAAAAACCAACCAACCAACCAACCAACCAAAAAAACCCCAAACTCCAAACCAAAAAAACAAACCACAAAACAAAGTTAATGTCGCTAAATGTTTTTAGCTGTTGCAATTTTGTTTTCAAGATGAACTGATTAGCAAACTATTATAGGCTTGAACTGGAAAATTTTGCAAATCAGCCTATACTGGAAATATAACTAAAATCCTATACTGATTAAAGTCTCTGGGTTAACTTATCCCTGCTCTGGAAAGACCACATACTGTGTATTCCACTTTGTCCATGAATTATTGAACTAGTTTGTAATGCTACATGTTAACTTTATATATTCCCACTTTCCTTCTGCAACTCTGCTTCTGAATGGAATTAGCTGAGTCAATGGGTGCTATTCTTTGAGCTGAACTCAGTGTTACAGAAAGCCAGATAAGTTGGCATATAGATGCCAAATGGACTTGTTCATGGATTTCAAATGTGCTAGGTACCAGTCAGTGCTGAGAAGGTTTTTCTTAAGATAGTACAAGGCATTCAGTAACTCTAGTGTTGAAAATGTCAGTGCCCATGGGTGATCAGGCAAGTATGCAGTTAGGTAAGTGTAGTATGAAATAATAATGATGGTGCAGATTTGTGTAGCATTTGGTGTAGTTAATATTTCATAATAAGTGGATCTAGCCTAGAGAAAGCAATAGACAACTAGATTATTTAGATGTAATGTTCTTTCATATTCAGATTAATCACACAACCTTGCAGTTTCCACAGTTTTGTTTGTATTCTTTTCAAATGTCTCTGATATAAATTCCCAAAGTGGGGAGCAGGAAGCTTTTTACATAAAGCATCATAACCATTATAATGACTTAACTGGTCCTTTTAGAAGTTATACTCAATATTTATCTTTGTATATACTTTCTTTTAACTTCTTAGTGAGAAAAGGCTACTTCTTTGTCATTCTCACTATTTGTAACTGTCTGCTATCTATCATAGTTATATTTAAATGAAAAAAAGAAAACAGCTTTCTGCATATAACAGCAGGTTACGACTGGTGCTAGAGCCCCTTTAAATTTTGGAATCTGTAGTATTTTGGTGCTCCAATTCTTCAAAGTACAGTTATTTACAAATGTGTGCAGCGTAGAGGCTCCCTTTTTATTACTGAATTGAATACTATTTCTCTGTCAACACATTGTGACAATTCAAGTAGTACATATGAGTAGTTTAGTATTTTAGTCTTCCTCCAGAATGGCATCAACTACTAGGGCTAATTTGGGGTATTGTAGAATAGAAGCTGTGACAGCAACAGAACTGAGCTTAAGGAAACAGGATCCTTAAAAAATGTGCAGTGCAGTATCTTATCATGTTACTCCTGAGTCCACCCACACCCTAATCACACACTCTTATCACATGTATTAATGTCATTGAAGTTCCAGCTGGCTTCTATACTGCAGGATTTCCTGTCCCAAAGGGCAAGGGGTCGTTTGAAGTTTAAAAAGTCTTGATGCAGCATAAACCACTTTAAAAGAATGACAAGCAAACAATGTATGGCCTGGGCATGCCAAAGTGTAAACGCTTGTCAAGAAATCTTTTAATTCTCATCAGAGATCAATGCAGTGAACTCCCTGTCCTACACGTATCTTTTCCTGCAGATTTCTGCGCTTGCATGCAGAACGCTCTTTGCTTTCAGTCACCCGAAAGAAACAAGCTGCTTCAAGGTACGGTCTCCCTCTTTGTTCTTCCCCAGTGTCCCCGGCCGTCCCCTTCATCCGGCGGTGGGAGAGGCAGGGCAGGATGTGCTTGTCAGGAGAACCCACCTAGAGGTCCCCCTTGACGCCAGCACAGTGTCTGCCAGGCAGAGCCCGCACCGCAGCCGAGCCTAGTCTGCTGCAGAGTAAGTGCCAGAGCGTCCAGCCCGCGAGTGTCCGGAGCCGCTCCCGGGCGAGGACACGGGCAGCCCTGGGGGCAGCCTGGAAATTCCTGTCAGGGGAAAGGAAGCAAGAGCCTGTTGCCTGCGTTGCTTCAAAATATATGCCGTCTCTGTGGTTTGGGCTTAAGAATCGTCCCGAGGAGTGATAACTACTGTCTGGGAGCTGAATTGGGGGAAAAAAGGACAGCAGAGGAGGAATGCTTAGGTAACACGGGACTTAAAGCTTTGCTTTCATTTTGCAACGTACAAATTGCTGCACGTGGTTTTATATACAGTATAACATCAAAGTAGAACGGGGTGCTGCAGTGAGAGTCGATAGCTTAGTCATTTTACTTAAAGGGAGCAGGGAGCCTTATTGTGGGGTTAAACAGCAAAATGAATTTGATCATGATATAATCATGCCTCGTGATGGTATCTAACTGTAGTCCTGTCCTATGAAGTGGAAAAAGCATATTTCCTTCCTTCTTTCTTAGTTGAAGAAACAAACCCACAGTATCAAATACTGAGAGAAGTTTGGGTTTGTTGTACATGGCTATTAAACATCCTGCCGTTCACTGGGCTTGTAAGAAAGGAAAACTGCATTAAAGTGCTTACTGATGAATATGTGTCTAAGAAAGAAGAAAAAGCAGTATTCATTTCTGAACATGGCAAAGAAATCTGAAGTTACACCTCTACCCCTCACCACTGATTTGGCACAGATGACAAGAAACTATGTTTTGACTAACCTTTCCCAACTGTCCAAAATGCTGCATATGAAGATGCTTTAATTCACAGTCAAAGCACTTGGATTTTTATCAAGGCAAGCTGTTGGCATTGTCAAAACATTTTCTGTATACTGATTAGTTTACTGTTTCTAAGCAGCAAGTGATGCATAAATGGATGGACGTGTACCTACAAAACCCTGTAAGAAGTCCTTCTTTGGATCCTGGGAATTTTTATGGATTACAGTAATTCTTGCAATAATCCCTGCTGTTAACTGCTCATGCAGTTCTGGAATGAATCTATGAATACCATAACAGATAAATCAGTCTGACAAGGAAAACACTGATGTTGGAAGATCTGTGAACATGATGCACGTGAATAATTTCCCCTTTAGGAGGCATTCATGGATATGGTGAGTAATCAATATACACATTACAAATTGTTAAACTCAAAATGCTTGTTTGCAAAATACTGTGGCAACTACCAGATGCTATGTTTTGCCTACACTGATGTTGAATGAGTACTAACCGGGCCATCAGAAAAATGAAAATTTTACAGAGATAGGGCAGTGATGAAGTAACGTGAGTTTGGCACTCTTTCACCTTTACAAAATAGGCAAATTGTAAAAACTGTTATGGTCATGATTTTTTACATGATAAAAGCCTTTTGTGCAGGGAGATGTATTTTCTTCCTTTATCAATGGAACACTTCTTCCCAGTTCTTAGTCTGACTTGAAGGAAATAATGAAGACTATTTTTTCCCTATCATACTGTTTTGTTTGTCCAGGAGCTCATACATTTATGTACATTCAAGTGACCTGAAAACAGGAAAACATGCTCATTCATGTGATAATTCAGTAATCTTTAAGAAATACATTTGTATGATAGGTTCCTAATGCTAGCTGTTCTGAAGATGATCACATAGTGTTCAAAAATCCCTTTATCATCATTAAAGCATCTGTTTCCTCTGAACCACAGGCATCTGTAGTTCTTGCTCACCTAAAAAGCCTTCCCTTTAACTTTGTTTTTAGTACAGTGGAGTTAACTTGCTTATAAATTCTACCAGTGGTTGGGTTGTTGCGTCATGTCTTGCTCCTCATATTGGAATTAATGCCTTGATTAATGCTCAAGGAGTATTTTTAGCAAAGGCGTGCTTCCTCATGTATTTATATATATATATATATATATATATATATATATATACGAAACTTTAGCTTTTCGGGGTATATACTGAGTCTTTTAAGTATTAGAAGCAATATTACGGAACCTCTTAACAGAAATGCATTCAAGTTGTGGAACTGGCGTACATGTGCATGCTCGTGTGAGAGCTTTGTGCTCAGTCTGTGTTGGCCTCTGCCTGTCGCTGGGCTCAGGGCCGCCTCAGAAGGGCTGTTCCCCGGTAAACGTGTTAGCGAAGTTCTCCGTCCGCGCTGTTCTCATGGCATTTACAAGCTGTGTTTCAGAAGCCGGACCAGAGCCGAGCCCCTGGAGCCGGGCAGCCGCCGCGGTGTCGTCACGCGGGTGTCATTGGCCCGAGCCAATGGAAGGAGCCGAGCGCAGATCCGTCATACCGGAGGGAGGAAGGGAGGGGGGTGGAAGGGGGTGGGGTGGTTGTGGTGGTTGGCACGGCGACTTAATGAACTGTTAATAGCCACGCGTTTCTCCGAACGCATCTTTAATTACATTTCATTCCACCTTTCAATAAGACCATTTTGGTCTACATAAAGTCCCCTTAGTGCCAACTTCAAACCACATCACCTAGAAAGATGAATAATGTCATCCTGAGTGTATCTCATCTTTGTCAGCTTATTTAGCAAAGTGTGTTGGAAACGGTACTGCAGTCCACACCTGACAGGAAGACTGTGCCCATTGTCTTGGAAGAATTTGGCCTACTTCTGTTTTTAATAACCTGGAGAAATAAGTATGTTTTAACCCCCAAGGTTCACATTCTGACTAAGCAGTTTTCAATCATGGGCCCTGAAGGCTGCTGCAAGGCATTTGGAACAAACCAAATGATTTTTATTTATCCTCTCTAAGTGGTAGTTACCTGATTTCCCACTGACCCCCTTGCCAGCCCCTTGCTGTCTGCCACAGTAAGTGAACCCATTGTCTAGGAAAAGACTGGCAGAAGTGTTTGCTGGGAAGATATATAAAAGATAATTATATGTTCTATGTTTACTATTTTAACTGAATGTAAACTATATCATGCCTACGTTTGCACTTACTGAGTCACACATTTTAATTTAGAATGGAAATGTTTTAACATGCTGTAGTACACCCCAGCTCTCAGAGAATTGGCAAATTTGCTTATTCATGGTACAGTAGGTCTGTAAGGAGCATTTATGGGTGCCAGGGTTTTAAGTTGGAAGTCATAGCTTTTCTGTTATTTATGAACCTTCACAAATCCATGTATTGCCTATAAGGTATAGCAACCTTTTCTATTGTGAACAGGAACTGCCACAAAGAAGAGTTTTATTGTGAACAAGAATTGGCACAAAGAAGAGTTTTCTATATGTGTATGAACTCCCATTGTGCTACTTTCAGATGTCCATTGAGGGATGATAATGAAGGTAAAGGAAAGGATATCTTTACTTTAGAGATGTTGCTTTTTTAAGGTATCTGTTGTACATTAGAGACATGCACTTTGCCTTCATGTACTAGATCCTTCTCATCTCACATGGGATATGGGGAAGAAGAGTTAGGGGGTGGAGGATAAAAAAAATGAGCCTCATGAAAGTTTATTCTTTCAAATGCCCTGGCTTTTAATGTTGAGGAACCAGTCAAGGGAATGATTGTGTTTTTCATGGTTAGGCATCTATGTGGGTTTAGGGAAGGAATAGTAAAGAAGTGATGGCCCTGAGAGTAGGGTTTGATTGTGAACTCATAAGCTTTTTGGCAGTGTAGAGAATTCCAGTGTCGTAACCTTCCTGGCATTGTTAGTAATAGGTAGGAACTGACTACTGGCCAAAACTAGCTATAAAATATGTATGTTCCCAGGCAGTATGAATGGAAACACAACTGTATCAGGCAGATAAGGGTAGCTATAATCTGAATGGGCTCACTCTAAAGGACACATAAAACTGAGATTAGAGTACACTAAAAAGAAGTATTTTGTCTGAAGCTGTTTCAAACAGTTTGGATTGTAAAAAAGCAAATACAAAATACATCTGATTAAAGGGATGCAGTGGTTGGGGTAAGTGGTGTCCTGGGTGAGCATAAGTTAGTCCTAGCAGTAGTGAGAAGTGTTTGAGATGATAGTAGAAGAACAGTAGGATTTCATAACTACTTACCACATTACACACTATGCAACATAAATTATGTATTAACAATATGCAGTTTACTGCCATTAACGCTGAAAACAATTTTAGAAACATTTACCACTGAATTATAAAACCTGGCTTTCCTTTCCATTACATTTTATCTGCTTTTTGATGCCAAACTGAATAAACGTGGTATTGAATTTTGTGTTGCCTAATTGCGCAAACACAAAATTGCACATGCCTTTTTTTACCTATACCATAGGAATCAGAAGTGAAAAGCTGGTGTTCACTGGAATGGTCTGGGTTGGAAGGGACCTTAAGATCATCTAGTTCTAACCCCCCTGCCACAGGCAGGAACACCCACTAGAATAGGGTTCTCAAAGTGCCCTGCAACCTGACCTTGAACACTTCAAGAAGGGATGGGGCACCCACAACTTCTCTGTACAACCTGTTTCAGTGCTTCACTACCTTCACAATAAAGAACTTCTTAGAATCATAGAATAATTATACATGTTATCCTTCGCTTGAGATTAATTTGATGGCTAACTACCTTTCTGAAAAGCACCTTAGTAAATCCCTGAATGAATGCAGTTGTTAATGAGCTTATGCCTTCTGTTTTTGACAGTATTCTAAGGTAATGATACTAAATGGTCTATTTGGTAAATCTTATAGATCACCACATGGTTTTCAGCCAGTGAAAAATGGTTTGTCCTTCCATGGTTATGCAACTCCTTCCATTTTGTGAGACTAGTACAATATGTAACTGTGAAGAAAGATGATGGAAAATGAAGATCTCAATGCTAATGTATGAAATAAACTTTTTATTATGTTCTTAGGACACAATGAGTCATCTCAGCTCACTAAGGTGTCTTGGGGAACTGAGTCTGACCAGTGCTATACTCATGGCATAACTCTTCTAACTCAAACCAGGATGAAATGTTCCATGTAGATGTTTACTCATTTGCTTGTTCTGGAAAATTTTGTGTGTTTTATACTTAGAGGAGAAAAGAAGCTTCTTTCTGAACAACTTTTCATCACAGAACTTAACTAAGTTTTAGATATTTTGTAGTTAAGACGTTAATACAGAAACTGTGAAGAGTATTTCAGTTCTTCGCATAGAGATCTGAGTTTGAACCTAAATTTGTAGAAGAAAAATCACTATTTCTTAAACTAAGAAGAAATTTTTTGAAGACCAAGTATGTTTTTTAATCATAATCTTCTGTGGACGATAGATATTCACAGTACTGCTAAGGAAGAAAGGTCACCTTATTCTCTGTTTTCTTATGCTCAGTGACAGGTGTTACTTTCCTTCTGGCATTGCTGAAGTTTATTCCTCAAATAAGGATGAGTGTAGGAAGATATAGTAAAATACTAAATGAAACAAAAAGTTTTCATTTCAAGGTGTCTGTTGCCTTTTCTGTTATATTTCTAACACCTTATATAACTGGTGGCACTTAACTGATGAATATGACTGCTGAATATCACTGAGAAATGAAGATAATGTCTACTATTTGCAAATAGGGCAAGGGTCTATTTGGTTAGAATTCATGTTAACAGTGCTTTGACTTTCTGTAATGCTTCCATGTGAAAAGCTGAAAGTCCAGTAGTCGGCTAAGCCTGGGAACACCCCTTATGGGTAGGCTAGGTATGTATCTGTAGATTTAAATTACATCCCTCACAACGGAAGTGTTCTATGGTGTTCTACACAACAGATATGGCACTTTTGCATTTCTGTGCAGGCAAGGTAGTTGAACGATACAAGCAACTGTTGTTTCTCTCTTTGGTCATTCTAAACAGATAAGTATGCTGTTGGAACTTAATCTGCTGTTCCAGAATGACATCAGTTAATCTGCATTTACAGTCACTAATATATTAATCTTCATATCACTGAAACGGATTAAAATTAAACTTTTATATTTTTGAAATGTGGACTCTTGCCAAGGCCTGCCTTTTGTTCTTCTGTCCTCAGCATATGACCTCATAAATGTATCCTTTAGATGCTTTATTTTTGTTGTTTAATTTGGACAGGAAAAGCTTTGGGACACATTTTTCGGTAAAACTAGAATACATCTTATATCCAGTCATTTTTAGGCTGTTAGTCAAGTTATTTCTTGAAGGATCCTATAAACTTGCAGAAAGTCTTGCTTTCTCTGGATATAATTCTGATTTATAGCTTCAAGGAAATTCAAGTCACAACAGTAGAAACTAAATTGAAGGTTTTTTCCTTCATAAAACACCTGTTGAGTGTTCATGGCAGTTCCTTTGCAGTCTTTTCACTCTTACCTGCTTACAGAGAGCCACCTTCTCTTCTTTGGGAAGAGTTAATCTGCTCCTGGACTTTCAGTCAGCAAAAATTATGCTAGACCTCCACATCTTAGACAACAGTTTGAAAATAAATAAGTAAATAAATAAAATTATTGTTATGTTAAACATGCTGATTAAATATTACTTATTATGTATGCTTTTTCATTTATAAGGCATGTTGTAAGTAGTTTTGTGGGTACTTACATTGTTTCTAAACATTCTAGCCTGATTTAAATTTATTGCTCCAGTTAGGATGAGTGTAGTAAGGTAACTGTATCTATTACTACAGGTAAGAGACAGCCTGATTTAAGAGAGTGTGGTCTTTCATTTACAGATGGGTCCATTTAAGGATGGTAATTTGGCTACTACTGGGATAAAAAGTGATAGAGTTAAATATTCTAGTAAGCCAGCAGGTTTTGTTGAAATCCACGTGCTTGGCATTCAGAGACAATAAAAAAATTGTTCATGTCTTTGCACTAAAATTTACTGTTTTGTTTGGTATTTTCAACATAGTCTTTGTGAACAGGGAGAAGAGTAGAGGGAGGGGAGAGAAGACCCACTAAAAATGTTGAAATCTGACAATTAAAAGCTAAAGAAGGTTGGTCAGCAAGAATAGTTTATAGTTTCAGCTCATTAAAACAGAAGTAGATTTCACTTGTACACTATGCTAAATGGCAGTTTTAATGCTAATGTTAATTCAGAATTGTCTGGTGAAACCTTAAAAAATACAAGACTATTCCCAGTAAAAGCTACTGGTCAGTACTGTTAATAAATGGAGCAATTTTCCCTGTGTGATTTACTCCATGGAATTAGCAAAATGGAATTCACAAAATAAAAAGTTTCGAAGGAGCAGATACAACCAAGCATTGTATCTGAAAAAGGAATGAACAATTTTGCACTGGAAACTTGTAACCATTTTTTAGTGTCTGATACATTCATATTATAAAGCCTGTAAAAATATTAACAGAAGGAAGGGTGTTTGTTTTTCTACTTTTAACACAGGCTAAGTTGATACACATAGATTACCTTGAGAATTTATTACTGTTTTTAAAGTTGAATAAGAAAATCAGTATATTGCCTTACTGTGATTCTGTGATTCTATGATTTAGACAATAATCCTTTTTCTGTTGGGGACTGTTTAAAACAATTATCTGAATATTAAAGCTACAAAACCACTGGAAAGCAGTAGTGAAACTGAGTATATGTAAGTCTCAAATTTCATTATCTGAAGGGAATGGTTACAATTAGTTTTAGTTAGCTTGGTTAATGTCTCAAAAGAAGGATATCCAGTCTTCTTACATCACAACTTTTAATCTAACAAAATTACTTTATTTAGTAACTTTACATAAAACCTGGAAGATTCAAGTTTTTTTTCTTCTAAAGTAGCGTGGCTTTATGTTTTCAGTTGTCTGAAGCAATTGGTTTAGATTTTATTATTTCATATTGTCTTGTTTTAATTGTGTTATTTTTATATGACAGATGACAGATTGTTCCTTTCAGGAAACCAGGTAATTCTTACTGAGATAAAAAGAGATTACTGGATACTGGATAGATTTTCTGTAAAAATCTATCAGAACAGATTTCAAAGAATGAGTCCAACAGATTTTAAAGAATGAGTTCTTGGAATGATCAGTCTTTCAAGAGTTTTATTTTCTGTTAATGATAATATACCTTCTGTTATGCAGAAGCAGTTTGAAGTTTTCAGAGCTTAAATTCCTTTAAACTGGAAAAAAATACAGCTTGTTTAATACAGATTGCAGATTCAGAACTGGACAGGATCTTGAAGGTGAAATTGCCTTTGTGGCTACAGTAGAAGCATCAAGCACAGAATCTCAGATACCCCAGTAATGCTTGTGACTGAATACTAGGGAAGAAATGTTTCAAAAGTTAATTTTGTTTGCCTCTGTGTCCAGCTAAATTCTCCGAGGGTAGGTAACGTCTTCAGGGAATTGAGCAGATTTTAGTTATCAAATTATTAATTATAGTGTTATTTTCATTTATTTTACCACTGAATATTTGAGACATATTAAGAATAGTAGGTTAACTGTGGTTTTGACTGCTCTTTTAACAGGAAAATATGGTTTGGTGAATCTGGACTTTAGCTATTAATTACGTTTTTGACCAAATACCAATTAAATATCATCTTAACATGTCAAAGTGTTAAGATTTTTATGCATCTTAGACCATTTGTGAATTTCTTTCCATGGTCTGTGGATCTAAGAACACCACCTTTCAGTATTACTTTTTTTGGATAAGTAATCTTTGAGTAAGTGTAATAATAGAAAAAGGAATGAAGCTGGTGGCATGGTTTGGTGGTGGCATCCCTGCCTGTGGAAGGGGTTTGGACCTAGATGATCTTAAGGTCCTTTCCAACCTAACCAGTCTATGATTCTATGATTGTATATCATCAATACCTACTTTTAAAATTTCAGACAGAGGAACAAGTATCCTGTCACAGTATCCAAATACACTTACAAATGTATGAGTGCTCAATTAAATTAAAATGTGCACATTTCTTGGTGGTTGTCACTAATGTTGTGTTGCACTTTAACACAGTGATCTTGAAATGGAGATTTGGTGAAGGTTACCAATCAACGAACACATTTTATGTCCCTGTTGCTGTTTGGGATTTTGAGCGTAAGTGTCATTGGAATGCTCTTCAGGATAAAAGTACAGTGGTAATTTTGCAGGTAATTAAGCCCTTTGAATAACTGCCATAGAAAGTGGTCTCTCCCTTCTGGAATATCTGTACCAGACTGACGTGTCCCATGAAAGTATAATAATCCAAGGAATTCCCTAGAGAAGGAAAGTAGTTACAGGTTGCTGGGTTTTTTTTCCCTTTCTAATCTAACAGTATTTGGAGTGGCCTGCACGCAGATGTTCATGTTACATTTTACAATATTAGGCAGATTTTAGGTGGGGGGATTAGTTTGGGATGTTAGACCATCTTTCTTTCTTAGGAAGTTGTGGCTGGGTAAAAAGACAGTTATGGTGCTATGCTGGTAATCTATATAATTAGTATTTTCAGGTTTTAAATGATGTAATGCTTAAATTATTGCAGCATAAGTTGCTAAACTATATGCTATACAGTATTTTAGCAAGAGTGGAATCTCTGTATTCCATATAATCTCACAGCCTAATTATATTTCTTTCTGTAGGCTTGCATTTTGCAAGTAGATGTGGCTTGTGGTGAAGTAACTGCCACTGCAGATACCAGTCACAAAAAGGTATGCATGCTGAGCTGTAGCTGAGCTAATATACGGCTATTTATGGCAACCAAGCAAGAATCAGAGCTCAAGTCATAATAAGATAGGGATTGTACCAGTTAGAAGCTCACTCGCTTGTTCCATGAAGTAGAAGCAGAAATTAAAGATGATGATTTAGAGCAATGCTTGTCCTCTGCAAAGTGAATATGAATAAAACTTTTAAGAGTTTTTTGTATAATTAACATTTTTGAATCATCAGTTCAGGCAATCCTGTAAGATAGGATATTCAGGTCATTGTTTCATTCATTATGCAGTATTTATATAAAATAATAATTCTGAGAGGTGATGTGAGTGAAAATGAATACTTGGAATAGAATATGTGACAATGTATCGGGTTCTACCTTTAGAACCTGTATTTAGAAAATTTCTTAACAGGCCAGGTAGTGGAATCTGTATTTAAAAAAAAAAAAAAATAACCAAGGAAGAACAAGTGGATGAATAACTGCAAAATTTTAAGTTTTCCTCCTTGCATACTTTACTGGCTTAAAAGTGAAGGAGGGTAGTTTTAGATTAGATATCAAGAAGAAGTTCTTCATTGTGAGAACGGCAAGGCACTGGAAAAGGTTGCCCAGAGAAGCTACGGCTGCCCCATCCCTGGAAGTGTTCAAGGCCAGGTTGAATGGGGCTTTGAGCAACCTGGTCTTGAGCTACCTAGTGGAAGGTGTCCCTTTGCGTAGGACCTGGGACAAGATAAAGATACTGTTCCAACTAGTGGATTGGAACTAAGTAAAGGCACTGATACTTGAAAAATATAAAATACGTAAACATACTTGTGACAGAAATTTTAAGTTCACTGCTTTGCCAAAATACCTTTTGCTTTCCATACATTCATAGGTATTTTACTGGGTATTAATCAAGGGAGCAGGCAAAGAATACTGGGCAGGAAGAAGTACTTTGTAATTCTCAGTTTATTATATAACTTTTTGTATGTGAGATTTTTTTCCCTGGTTTCTTAAAGAAATGCAGCCTGCATGATCATATGTATCTGTTTCCCCTTGTTGTCTGATTTCTGCCAAATTTGAGAAGACAGAAGTTTTAAAACTTAAGTACTTTTATAAACCTCTGTTAGAAAGTGCCTTCAATTTGTGCTGTCCCTGTGGGAAGGCCTTTTGTGTCCTCGCAGTGCATCTCCTTGTAGTAGCTGGCCAAACCTCTTGCAGAGCTTGCTCTCGGCAAAGTGCTTCTTGTCTGCATTACCCTCAAAGTAAGTATATGCAGGTGGGTCACTGTTTTTGGAGGTGGCTAACCTTTGCATTCTTCATGCAACAACTTACTACTGTAATTCAGGTGTACTGTGAAAAAGTAGTGAAGTCTGTTATGTACACGTGTGTGTAGAAACAGAGTCAAAGCATCACCCGTGCAGGCATGTTCAGAACAGAAATGCAAAAAGAGGAGTGTTTGCAGTGATGATGAATCTGTCTCAGTGTTAGCCAGAGCTTTTCATCTGTTGATATCATATTTTGAATATTTTCAGAAGCCACTCAGATCTTAAGTACTCTTGAAGAAGAATTCACTTAAGAAGTGACAAGATAGTCCAGTTGTGTTATTCTTTCCCATTATTAACAGCCAGGATTTAGAAAGCACCAGAAAACCTTTAAAGCCTCATCAAAACAACCATGATATCATAATGCTTTCTTTATTGAAAATGCACTCAGTATTTTAACTGTCAGTTACAGAAACACAGAATTAGGTAGTTTGAAACAGATCTAAATTCTTGAGAAACCTGTTTTTCTTTTCTAGCTATTCAGTGGTACTTCAAGTACTCTACAAATGCAGAGTATTCAAGATGCATCAGTTTTCACTTTCAGGAATGTGAGTTGAGGACACCAGTGCATTTGGAATGAAATTGTCCTAGTAGCAGTGGCCACCACAGACTTTAAAGGGGTATCATATTTATGATCTCAAAAAAGACTTTGGTGTCCTATACTCTTATCTATGTAAGTTTTGCACTATTGTTAATGTTAGGGGATCCTGTGAAGAAAGAAATAAATGTGCTTGCTCTCTAGAAACATAAGGAAGACATTTTGTTCAGTGTTCTGAGACTTTGTGGGATCCTCTGTGAAAAGCACACAGAATCATAAAATAGTTTGGATTGAAAGGGACCTTTAAAAGTCATCTAGTCCAGCAACCCTGCAGAGAGCAAGGACATCTTCAACTAGATAAGGTTACTCAAAGCCCCATCCAATCTGACCTTGAATATTTCCAAGGACAGGGGCATCTGCCCACTCTTAGGGCAAGTTGGTGCTAAAAATTTTACCTTCATGGTTAAATATTTTTTCCTTATTTGAATCTACCATCTCTTATTTTAAAACCATTATCACTTATCACTAAAAGTTCTACTAAAAGGTCTGTCCCCATCTTTCTTATAAGCCCTTAAGTATTGAAAGGCCCTAGTAAGATCTACCCCAAAACCTTCTCCAGGCTAAATCAGAATCATAGACTGGTTTGGGTTGGAAAGGACCTTACGATCATCCAGTTCCAGCCCCCTGCCATGGCCAGGAACACCTTACGCTAGACCATGTCACCCAAGGCTCTGTCCAGCCTGGCCTTGAACACTGCCAGGGATGGAGCATTTGCCACTTCTCTGGGCAACCTGTTCCGCTGTCTAACCACCCTCACAGTAAAGAACTTCTTCCTTATATTTTATCTGAACTTCCCCTGTTTGAGGTGAAGATTCCTTCGCTGGCATCCTTGTAGGCTCCCTTCAGATACTCACAGAAGGGGTTTTCAGCCCTCTGATAATTTTGTGGATATGCTGCAGCTGGTCCATGTCTTTCCTGAGCTGAGGACTCCAGAGCTAGACACAGTACTCCAGGTGTGGTCTCACCATAGCAGAGCACAGGTGAAGAATCATCTCCCCTCAATCTGTTGGCCACGCTTCTTTTCATGCAGCCCAGGAGACTGTTGGATTTCTGGGCTGGGAGTGCACACTGTTGAGTCATGTCCAGTTTTCCATCCACCAGTAGCCCAAGTACTTCTCCACAGGGCTGGTCTCAATACCTTCATTGCTGTGTGTATACTGACACTTGTGGTTCCCACAGCCCAGTTGTTTTACCTTGCACTTGTCATTGTTGAACTTCCTGAGGTTCACATGGGCCGACTTCTTGAGCTTCTCCAGATCCCTCTAGATAGCATCCTATTCCTCATGCATGTAAACCACACTACTTAGCTTGTTCTCAGCAAACCTGCTGAGGGTTCACTCAATCCCACCATCTATGTCATTGATGAAGATACCAAACAGTACCTGTCCCAGTTTGGACAAGTAGTGCAAGTTAAACCAACATCTGCAAGTCAAATTTAGCTACAGTTCTGTTGGGTTTTCTAATACTCCTCTGTTAGAGCTGTGTTGGCAAAATAGAAAGTATCCATTGAATTTGATTGGCCACTTGGACCTCCAGGCTGGAAATCAGAGTGCTTCTGAACTCTTTCAGACAAGGGAGGCTCTCAAACAGCCTTCCAGTACTACATTGGAGAAACCCATGAAAGTAACTGGCTGTTACATGTAAAAATAGCTGTGAAAAGTTTTGTCTGATCTGGAACCTGTGACAGAAGGGCAATTAGAGCATATTACCCAGAATGTTCCTCCTACTTTTAAGTTTCTTCAGGGTGAATGAATTCATTTAAGACTTTTTTTTGTTTGGTTGGTTGGTTTTGACACTTCAAGAATTTAAATCATGTTCATATGTATTTCTGAAAGACCACTGAAGGATTCAAATATTCTCTGTGAGTTGCTCTATTTGTCTGCAATAACTAGGTGGTGCCAGCTCTCATTTCTGAGAGCTAAATTTTAGGAGTAACAGCAATCTGGTAGAATTGCTTTAGAGATGCAACTGTTGTATTTCAAATGGTTCCTGTATTGTATATGTAATATAAGGAATATGCATAATGTGTAGATGTAGTGCTTAAGCATCTTTTAAATAATCTCTATACCCATTTGAGTTCTCTATTTTCACTATTATTGTCCTTTTAAAATAGCATATTCGTTATTTACCTGTCTGAAAATAAATTGCTAGTCAGCAGCTACCTCTTTTAAGATTACTAAAACAAGGAAAGTGAGGCTGATGAAACCATCAACAGAATATATTATTCATCGAATAACAGATTCAGGAAAATTCAAAAAGTCATTTAAACCTTTGGAAATCGGTTTGATACTAGTGGAAAACTTTTGTACCAAGTTATCTAAGCTGATTTCAGTAAATATGGCATTCTTTGAAAATGTGATTTCAGTCAATACCAGTAGCAATTTTGGCTTAGATTGTGTGAATAGTTCAGCATGTAAGCAGGTATAGGAGAATATAGTTCTCTGTGGGGCAGGCTGCCAAGCTCAAATGAGAGTTTATGGTTTTGGTCACATCCTGTCTACCAAAATAGCACCAAGGATGCAGAGACTTAGGTTTGCCTCCCATTCTGTAGTCTGCTAGAATGCTTGAAATGATAGGCCACATAGTAATCTCATGCATCTTTATTTCTGTCCTTTACTATGAGCTGGTATATTTTATATGGAATGCTCCTGTAGTAATTGTTCTATATCAAGGTGAATAGGGCAATCTGCAAACAGCAGAAGCAATTAAATGTAGATCCTATTGTCTCATGGTAGAACTGCTTAATAAACGATGGGCCCCTAGCATCAGCTTTTTATCTCAGCAGGTTTTTCATCTCAGTAGGAAAACCAGATTAAAAATAATTTATGAATAATCCAAACTGATTTTTAATTGTTTAATTATATAGCTGAATCAAAAGTCTAGTTACATCAACAGTGTTATTTGCAAACTTCCCTTTTCCTTTTTAGGTAATATGGTAATATTTTAATACACAGGAATCATATCTCATTTGGGTCAAAAAACTAGCACACAGTTGAGCACAATTGCTCCTACAATTGAGTATAACTTTGATGATAACTTTTGGTTTTGCTATGTTAAGTAATTTAAGTATTTTTAGCCTGGAATTTTATGAACTACATCTCTAAAATAGTCTCAATGTAATAATCTATTAAATACAATATAAATGTGTTTAATATGTATGCCTCACAGATCTAATAATTCTATTATTTCTGCTGAAGATTTTCTATATTGAAGTGTATATCCAGACAAAATATGTATATTTTTTCCTGAAATTTATGATTTCTAATAATTTCTAATAAGCTAAGTAACTAAAAGAAACATAGTAGCCTTTTTTGCTATCATGCTAAACAGATACTACTAACTTGGATATGTTCCACTGACAGTCTAATTTTCTCTTACATTATTCATGCCTTATTTGGGTGAAACTTTATATCACTTTAGTTCCCTTGTGCATATGCTGTCAGGAGAGTAGTGTAATATCTGAAGTACAGTGACAGGCATAGTGGGTTTTTTGCTATCTCATTCAATTATATCAATAGTTTCTATTTTGATTTAGCTTGTGTATTAGTCAATATCTCATTTTTGCTTTTCCTCACTACAGACAACGGGTAGTTGATGTTTTAAAAGATGCCTGTTCAACAACTTCAGATAACTTTCCAAGCATAAACTTTGTGTGATGTTTAAGAAGGCTTTTACCCTTTTAATTTCTTCAGCAATGTTACATTTGTTGCTCATTTTGCATTCTATTTCACTTTGTGCAGTTATTTCCATACTGTTATAGTGATATTATCAGTTATTTATATTTCCTATGGGATATTTTTGTCTTCAGAAGACAAATTTGATAACTGCTACATTTTTTCTATATTGTTCTTGATGCACAGCTTGTTGTAAGCATTATGGAACACTGATAATGGTACATAGAAGATTGCAGACATGATGACTGCTCCTGGAACCTAATAAAAAGGGGTTTGTAGTGGTAGTGGATTATTGAGAAACTATTTTCTAGAAATTATAAGCTAGCAAACCTGTTACTGGCTTTTCTCTTTTTTATTTTTAATAAAGACGTAATTTCTTTAGCAGAAATTTCAAAATACTTATTTAATGATTTTAGTCTCAAATACCCTACTTCTGTGTTAGACTGTGACTATAAATATCAGAAAGTTTCTGTTGAATTACATTATCGTTGGTGAGAAGAAGCAGGCTTTTAGTACCCAGTAGGGGTTTTCAGCTCTGTATGTGATTAATAGGTCAGTTCTGTGTTCTCTTAGTACTATTTCAGTACCTCATAATCCAGCTCTGCTGTAGCTAATTTCATGAAGACGTCAGCAGCTATTATTCTCAGTAATGTTACTCGTATCACTCTTAAGGATCCATGTGACTGCTCTTCTTCTCTTTCTCTAGTCCTAATGATATCTTTGACTTTGTCACACATCAGACACCTGTTTCAGTGCCATTAGACTTCAGTTCTACTGTGTCATGATTTAACCCCTTGACTTTGACATTCACATCTTATTAAAAAGAGGATTTTCTGAACTAACTTTTTGATAAACAAGGTCTGGTGTACTCATCGCAGTCAAGCAGAAATAAACAGACAAGCAAACAAAAAAGCCCAAACAGCCAAAACGATTTACCGTAATTGATCACATTAATGACAGAATAATTTTGTGGACTGCAAATAAGATAAAAGGTGACACTGCTATAAGGAATTCATAAAGATAATTAAAATCTACCATTGGAAATGGTCTTAAGCTTCCTCGTAGACATGAATCTGTTTTGACTGAATATTAAACAGAATTCTAATTTGAAGGGTTTGAAAGTGGATACAGTTGAAACTCAAAAACTCAAGGTAGTTTTAGGGGAAAGCTTAATGATGAAATGTTATGAAAAAAATTAGATGTGATGATGATGCTCCATAAGTTCTCTAAAATTCTCTTAGATTCTAGCAAGTAGTTAATGTGAGTAATGGGAAATTTGTGCCAGTCTTAAAAAAATCACTTTGCAGAAGCACCACAAAAATAGTTGTTGTCTCTGACAGACTTCTGTTGAGAGCAATTATCTCAAAAAGCATATCACAAACTACTGTAATTGTAGGAGAAAAACATACTTCATACTCTCTTCTATTAAAAATACTTTTTGACAATTTAAATAGCTCTTTCATTTCTAGTAGCAGCACTAAAAAACTGCATCAGAGTTCTCAAATGACCTACTTAAGTATCTTTGAAAATTATGAGTTAAGTGTGAGGTAACTGTAGAATCCAGACTTCACACTGAGTTTTTTTTTTTTTGAGTGAGATGGGATTTTTTTATAACTATTCAGTGATTACAAATCATGAAGTGTCAGTGTTTCACTCTGCCTTCCCACTTATTTTTCTGTAACAATTGCTTACAGGGTTCAAGTCAATGTTCACATCTTTGGTATTAAAGTCTTTCTGTTTAAGGTGATTGAAATATGTATTGCCACTGAAAGGGCCAGTCATTCTTTATCCTCAGCCTTTTCCAAACACTGGCACTGTTGAACGCAGAGGAACACACTGAGACAGACTGGGAAAATGACAGAGAATTACATTGGTTCTCATGTGTTTCCCTGCAGTCTATATCTTATGCTCATTAACAGCCTTTTAAGAAAAAAACATTTAAGAAAGTATTAGCTTCTTATTCACAGAGATGTGGGGTGGGATTCTGTCATTTTTTCCATTCACTGCAATTTCTTTCTTATCTGGAACTTTTATCTAGTGAAATAATGAATAAAAAATCTTGCTTAAAAAGTAGGGATTTCAGAGAATCATAGAAACATAGAATGGTTTGGGTGGCAAAAGACCTTAAGATCATCCAGTTCCAACCCCCCGTCATGGCCAGGAATGCCTCACACTAAACTAGGTCACCCAAGACTGTGTCTAACCTGGCCTTGAACACTTCCAGGGATGGAGCATTTATCACTTCTTTGGGCAACCCATTACAGTTTCTCACCACTGTCACAGGAAAGAACTTCTTCTTTATATCTGACCTGAACTTCCCCTGTTTAAATTTGAACCCATTACCCCTTGGTCTATTGCTACAGTCCCTGATTAAAAGTCCTTCTCCAGCATGCTTGTAGGCCCCCTTCAGATACTGGAAGGCTGCTAGGAGGTCTCCACACAGCCTTCTCTTCTCCAGGCTGAAAAGCCCCAACTCTCTCAGCCTATCTTCATAAGGGAGGTGCTCCAGCCCTTGATCATCTTCATGGCCCTCCTCTAGACTTGCTGAAACAGGTTTGAATCTTTCTTATGTTGAGGACACCAGAACTGCACACAATACTCCAGGGGAGGTCTCACAAGAGCAGAGTAGAGGGGCAGGATCACTTCCTTCAACCTGCTGGTCACACTCCTTTTGATGCAGCCTAGGATACATTTGGCTTTCTGGGCTGTGACCCCAGGACCCTCAGGCCCTTCTCCACAGGGCTCCTCTGAATCACTTCTCTGCTGAATCTGCAGCAGTGGCTGGGATTGCCCAGATGTAGGACCTTGCACTTGGCCTTGTTGAACTTCAAAATAATCCAGGTGCCCCACTGTCCTGTACCCCACAAAATGCAACTCTACCCTTGCTTAATAAAACAAATAAGTAAGAGCTGTTTGTTTTTTTTTTTGGGTTTTGTTTTTTTTTTTTTTTTTTT
>NDXB01004744.1:1672-12136 GCA_002631895.1 Agapornis roseicollis | reverse complement strand
AAAAAAAAAAAACTAAAGGTGTTTTTTTTTTTTTTTTGGGTTTTTTTTTTTTTTTTTTTTTTTTTAAATTACAATAAATCATCGTTTGCTGGCACAAGAAGTTGGTGTTTGGAAGCAGGGCAATCATCAATTTCTAATTTTAGAGAATATGGATAGAAGTCAAAGAGAGATGAGCTTGCTATATATCTGTTGAAGTCAAGATATTTATTAATGAGTATGTACCCAACTCCAGGTTGCAAATTTAAAAATTGTGTCTGGACAGCTTTTTATTTAATGTAATACTCTGGAATTATGTTTTAGCTCTCCCCTAAGATTAGTAAACTGATTGTTTGAAGACTTTTCAATGTCAAAACAAATTTCTGAGGAAAAATATTTTGCCTTTTAGGAATAAGAACCAAAGATAACAGCTTATTTTATTGTGTAAAACAGTACACTGAGAACCATTAGTGTTACAGCTTGGAAAAGATCTCCTTCTTGTATAGGAGAAATAACATACTGACACTGTGCTGCTGTGTTCTCTGAGATTCTCTAGTCTTTAGCTTCTATACTGAAGCAAGGGAAAAACCCAAATCACCCCACAGCCCAGCATTCAAATCAATCAGCTGCGTGTGGTGGAAAAGCTGAAGCTCACACTCATCAGAGCTGTGGTGTACCTATTAATGGTAATAATGTCCTCTGTAAAAGGATAGTTATTGTTGTAAAGCAAATGCTTGTCTGTTTAATAACATTCAGAATAATTTTGAAACTACATTTTTTACAAGATATTAAACATCCTAAATTTTTATGGTTTTAATAATACCCATTTAAAGTATAGTGTTATCTCAGTAACAAAGTCTCTGATACCATTTTGAAAATACTGGATTAATTGTTCCCTGTGAATCTGTGTTTCAGGGGGTTCTTAAGGTACACTGGTTTTGTGTATTCTTTTCAGAGTCAGTTGTTAATATAAATTTTATAGATTAAATCTTAGCAATTCTGTTACAAGAGGTGTTTTTTTGTTGAGCCTGCCCTGTGCATGAGTAATGAAAAATAAGTATTTTTTAAAAAATGCATATAAATTTGACACTGGTATTTGTTTCCATACACTAATAATTCTTGACAAATCTATATATGCAGTGTGGCTTAAATACTTTAAGATCTATTTTACAAAAAGTTTTATGCCAATCCAAATATTTGACTTTACACTGAATTCCGTCTAAGAATTTGTTATTTTGCATTTGACCTGGCCTTTTAAAATGCACATATTTTAAGATGGGAGACAGTAGATAAGAGTCTACAGAAACCTCCAGGGTTAGCTTTTCATTTAGAACCCATTCCAGGTAATGAACAATAGTGACTTATCAATAAGAATACAGATTGAGGGAATAGTCAAATGTAAGTCTGTAGGTTATCAAGCTCAAGGCTGACTGTTATAATTTGTTAACTCTGTATATAGCTAGCTTTTTTTCTTGAGAGGGAGACCTAGACCTTTTGCTTAATTTGGATGCACCACATATTACAGTCTCTTTGAAATAAGAAATAGTTGGAAGAAAAATTGAAGATAGACCTGGATTGGACTACCTAACTCTTCTATGGAACTCATAGGAAGCTGAAGTTGTTCTGGGAGTGTAGGTAGGAAGATCTGGCTGTATTTAATTTTTTTTTTTTTTTTCCCTGAGAAAATGGTATAGATACTTTTGTCAATGCATAGACACTAGGAAGGCTTCTGCATCCACTTCAACTAGATATTGGGTACTGATATTAGCAAGATATAATATTGCTAAAACTAGGAAAGAGTAATGCAGTCTCAATTTGTATTGTGAATTGCAGTATGATTCATTATTCTTGCACAATATTCTGTAAGAAAATATTTTTAAAATTTTCTGTAAATTATATTTGTCATCTTTGGTCACACATGGTCTTCTTACAATATTCATAAAAGCAGAAATAATTATAGAGAAAAAAAGTGCTATCCATCATCTATCACTGTGAGGACTTCATACCTATTACTTTATATAGGTATGTAGTGGAAACAGAGTCCTTTCTCAACCAGAGTTTGATAACTGCTGTTAAGAGCTGAGATTCATGTTTCTTCAAGCTGTTTTTTTCCACTATAAAGTAACTTCCTGCATTATGGTTTTCTTCAACAGATACAAGCTAAGGTTATTAGCAATAGAAATACATTGATGTAAAATTTGAGGGGGCCTATAAATCTCCAAAGTGGCAATATTTTCCCACTGTGCTAAGGGGTACAGTTCTGTCTACCATGTTTTTTCTCTCAGTGCTTCTTGTACTGCTAACTTGGAACACAATGTAAGATCTATGCAAAGTATTATTGTTAGAGGCATTAAAAAAATAACGTGACACGATCCTTGGAAAAGAGCCTGTCACTTTTCAGTGCTCCATTAATCATCCTGTTTGTCAGTCATCAGAATACTAATGCTGTGTCTGGTTTTAAGTTTATTTTACATTTATCTGTATCTTTATTTCATTATTGCGAAAAAAAGAGCTGAAACCTGAGATTTGCCAACACTTTCAAGCAATGTAGTATAAAACTAGAAGCAACATCTTTACAAGTATATTTTTTAAGAAAAAAGCCCAAACAAAGCATCAAAAAAGCCCAAAACCAAACCAAAACCCCAAAAAGCAACAACAAACACGAAAAACCACAAATAAACTAACCCTTGTGTTGCAACAGGTAAAACTATAACGAAGTTTATTCTCATATAAAACATAGCACCTTTGGAGGAAATAGTGAAATGTCTGTAATGTCAATCTGGTATTTTAATTTTAGTGCTTTTTATAGCAGAGGATATTACCACCTTATGCAATATGACATGAGCAGATATGAATCACTGAGCCTAATAGAGCGTCTTGCAGAAAGGACTGTGTGTCAGAGCTTGATGAATAATTTGAGAATTTTCAAATAGTGAAGGACAGCTATGTTCAATTCTGCCTTATTCTTGGCATCCTGCTTGATACGTTTGACACCAATTATCGTCGGTTATGATTCTGTTGCACGAGTCACATTAGATTTAGACTGGGGAAGGACCACAAAAAGTTGTAGGCCACAAGATTGTCTTCTGTGACTGTTCATGTGGGAAGATCCTAGCTAAATCTGAAGTTTTAATATCCCCCAGATCTCCCCTGAGGACATACTAATTTTCTGTGACTGTCAGTGATGCAGCTAGGAAGATACAAGACAGCTTCTAACCTAAATGCAAAAAGTGTATTTCAGTTCTTATTTAAAGTACAGGAATTTTTTGCTGTTTCCTTCCTCCCTTCCTCCACTCGTTCTTCCCCTAGTCTTTCAAAGCATACAACATGTACCTTCCTCTATTTATAGGAATTAGAAGTCACTTTATGTGGAAAAAAGAAATATGTAACATGCAAGATTCATATTCCATAAGCATGAAAATGATTTTCTCTTGTCTCAAGAAATCTAAACTTTGGATCTGCAGTTCTAAGGTTCCTGCTCTCGTTTTATAATGATCTAGTTGGATGATGGATACTAGAGAGAAATCAGGAACTGTCTTATTTTAAATACATTTTTATATTTACATGAATAGATTATCAAAATACTTCAAACATAAAAAAAAAAGTATTTTTTTCTTTTTATTTCCTTATTTATTCCTTATCTTTTTCTTTATCCCTTTTATTTCTGTATTTTGCAAATTATTTTGATTTTAATATTAAATCATTTAATATTGTGTTTCCTGTGAGAATATCAAAATGCATTTTGGTAAGGTAGTTAATAACATTCCTTTATGTTCACCAGGTTTACAGATTGATAAATGGAAGCACCAGAACCAATTTTCCCTGACAGTGTCTGTTTTTAAGAAATTTCTTATCTGTTCTTTATTACTACAGTTGAGTGTAGAGATTATAATGAAGTACAAGGTTGCTTTTTTTTTCATGATAGTCATCATTAAATGACATAGTATGAAATAATCCCTGCCTCAAAGAGTTTAATTTAAATGCAGGGGTAGAGGTGGGGTGGAAATGCAAAAACAGAGAGGAGTGTGCACAGAGGACAAAATGATGGTGGAGCTTGGAGCTTAACTTTTTTCTAATTCTTTAGATCATGTTATGTGTCATTTGTTTTGAGATAAAATTGTTTTATTCAAGTTTATTGTATGCATTCAAGCTATATTTTGTAAGTGTTAACAGTACCATGGGAGTGGATGTAATAATTGAAATCAGGGGTTGTTCTACACTGGTATTGTCAGTAGACAGATGTCCACAGGAGAAAGCACAGTATGATATTTGCCAGCCTCCAATTATTTTCAGCATTAAGTATTTGTCCAGTCTCCTCTGGAAGCTATGTATACTTTTTCATTTACAACATCCTTTGGCATGGCATCCCCCAAGTAACAACAGCCTGCTTTATGGAGCATAACCTTGGAATTCTCTTCTACATTCTCTTGGAATGTAGATTTCACCAGATTATGTTATGTCAAATCATATTTTTTGTCTCAACTGGTTGCTCAGTGAAATTTAGATTTGTAAAACCTGGTAAGGGAATGCTGAATACTGTTGCCTGATATTACCAGGTTCTCACTGAAAAAGAGGTTGCTTGTGGTCTTGCTATTTTAGCAAAGTGGTTATGTCTTATGTAAAAGAAAAAATAATCTTTGAGGCTGGTAGTAGTTGTCTGTCAGCCTGTAACCTTGATTTACCCTCTTTGGGATAAGATAATTGAGAAAATTTGAGAAAAATAACAATTTCTGAGTATCATACAGTTCTTTGTCTTTTGTTTGTTAGTGTTCAAATGTGTGATAGAAAAGGTAAATATTTTTGTTTGTATTTTTTTCCTGTTACCATTTTAAAAATTTTTGCCATAGAAATTTTATTTTCCCATTTAATTTTTATGTCTTGGCATTTATATTATAGGGAAAACATTTATCATTTTGTTTATTTCCTGTCTGACTGAGGTATGGGTGGGAGTAGACATATAAAGCCAGAAACCTTTTACCCCCACTTTTGTAGGCCATGTGAGGGCAACCTATTGACCATCCTGACTTTGTGTACCTCTGTATGGTGAGATACAGTGTTATTAATCTGATTTAGAGTTAATTATTTGCATAGCTCTTTAAAATTTTCAAAAACTTTCCTGCTGTACCATACTTATTTCTTGCCTTTCAATCTCAGCTATTCAGAAAGTGTATCCATAGGGGATGTGGAAATAACCAGTTACATATGCACATGCAGATGGAATAGTTGCAAAGAGGCTTTCTAATACAATCCCTATTTCCTCCCATTAAATATTACAGAAGGTACTAAGGCATAATTTCACATGCAGCTGTTAGAATAAATTTAGCACTATATAAAATTCACTTGCGGCAAAAAGTGAAACTGTTGTTTATGAGGTTATGTGAAAACAAATGTAATCTTGTTAAAAACAAAAAGGGTTGAAAAATACAAAAGTTAAGAAACACTACGGTCTTGGTGAATTGCACCATATGTTGTCTTTAAAGTTGGCGTTCCTACATGTGCAAGTTACTTGTTCCAAATGCATGAAAGAATACTATGGTTTCCTCAGAACACCTTATTCCTTCACTGCCTTGGCAGTTGTCCAGTATTTCTTGTTCAGTAGACAGCCCTGCACTTCTTTCTCAAAATAAATAATTCAAAACCTGCACCAGATTTGAAACAGCCTATTTCTTCATGTATTTTTCTTAGGCAAGAATCTGGGTGCTTTACAAAGACTAAAGTGTGAGTTGTGTCATCCTACTGGCGAAATAATGCTAGATCCCTTCTACAGATGGGGCTTTGAGGTATGAAGAACTGTCTGCTAATGTGAAGTAAGTAATTTGAAGTATCCAGAGACTAATCATCCAGCATTTCTAGTACTTTAATAGTATAAAATGTAATCCACATGCTGTTCAAATTGATCTTTTGCAGTTGTAAATACTCTTTCTTAATTTGCATTCTAAGAGCTTAGTACCCCCCAAAATTGAGAGAGGTACCTACAGTGATCATCTGTGAAGGCACATTCCAAAGCTCAGAATTTTGTTCTACAAAAATGCTCTATCAGTAATGAACTACCCTGGGATATGTATCAAGCATGAAAAATTTCTCACTGGATAGATAATTTTAGGCAGAGATATTAATAGCTGAAAAATAGCATCTTAAAAGAAATCAAAAGGAATGTTAACTATCAACAGTGCTGATAGTTTTGTCAAAAGAACTGCCTTTGAAATGTAAATGTAGACTGGTAATAGATTTTGTCCCTCCCATATATGAATAATTTCACAAAAATGTAGCATTTTATGCATTTACTTTTTTAATGGGATTAAATAATGACCATCAAGTTACTCTTTAAGTACAACTTTGTCTTTTAATGAACCTGTTTTATTTTTCCAAGGATTTATTTTCCTGCATCATTAGCTGATAAACAGTAACTTGTTTCAGTAATGCTTAATGGTGCAGGACCCGTCTGGCATTATATCAGCATGTGCAGCTGGCTATTAATGACAGAAAACTCCTCTACAGTTCAGACAAAAGCATCCACCAAGATCAGATTCAGCACATTCTTTTTTCTTCTTTATCCTTTAACAACAACAATGAAAAAAAGGGTAAATAATTCATACTTAATAAGTTAGTCATGGATACTAAAATTGCCAACAGCATGAATGCTTATTGCTAATGCTTTCTACTCTTCTTTATTGATTTTTAGTCTTGAAAAAATAAAGTAGTTTCTCTTTTGAGTTTTCCTTTATGGAAGGAAGTAGCATTTTTTCACTTAAGTATTTATATACAGTGCAATGATGTACACAGTTTTGCACGTAATCTTAGGTTTTGTATTTTCATAGATGTGAGGCTGCCACAGCTCCATTTTTCTGATCGGGCTGTTGCAGTTCCCCCTTCTTCTATCATGCTTCTGTTCTCCTCAGTTTGTGTGTGTGTGTGTAGATGAGCTTTTTACATTGTATCTATGGTTTTGCTCTTACTCAGAAAATATTGGCACTTCAAGCAACGCTGTTAGGGAATTTCTTAATCATTTTATATACACTAAGTCAGAATATGTAACCTCATTATGATGTCTACTTTGAAAGCATATATTAATTACAAAATACATGAAAGGGTGACATTATTAAAAATATTAAAATTATTTTATGGAAAACCACACCAAATAGCACCTGAAGAAGTGCCTTGTAGTTGTAATGTGAGATTACTCATAATGAAATGGCCTACAAGCTAGGGAATGAGAACTCAGAAATACTCAACTTTGGGTTGAGTTTCACTGATTGGTTTTAGTAACAGTTTTACTAATATGTTTTGGGTATCTTACAAGCTGTTGCTGCTGCATTATTGCTCACCTCATACAAAAGAGGTAAATGTATTTCCAGCTTTGACAAGACCCCTGAGCTGGCACTGACAGAGAGCTTGTCAGAGCAAGTAGTCTCTGCAGTCACTGGACTTGCACATTTGTAACATGTTTTTGTACACTTCTACATATCAGATATCCAAGGAATTCTAACGCCTAAATGTTGTCTGACTTTACCAATCATTCAGTTTTTGAAATGAGCTGTCAATAAATAACAGAACCTGGGAATCTGAAAAATGAGGGCACTGTGGCTGGAGTTGAAGGCTTCGCAGAAGTATTTGTGAAGTAATTGGTTCACATAGCAGTGTTTTTTCTAACCTCAAAGAGGGGGGAAAGTCCCAGTCTGTGAGTTCTCCTTCAGAAGATTTTGCAGTTTGCGATTGCCAGATATCCTCATTTTTAGAGGAAAACGTACACTGTGAAAAGACTCTTGCTGACTCTAACCAAATACTTGTTTTAACATACTTACTTAACCACAGTGAAATGTTTATCACTCTGTTTATCAGAGCAAAGCTTTTGTTGAGAAAATTGCATGGGATTGGGTGTTTGATTTCCTAGAGAAGCTGGAAAGAATAAGTTGCTTGTAAGCCATTAATAAGTCTTCTTAGTTTGATGTATGTTGCAGTCAGTGAAAATTTGAATGGTAAAGGAGGTTGGGAAAGAGTATGAAGTATAGTAAAAGTATAAAAATACTACAGAAACAGGGATAATATCACACATTTTAATCAACAGTAACTGAGGGATGAAAAATAAAAAAAAAATAAAATTGTCTATAAAAGTGCTAGATTAAAAAAAATTACCAACAAGAAATAATAATTAAAAAGAAATAAAAAAAAAAACCAACACCCCCAACACTACCCCCTCCCCACCCCCCAAACTTTGTGTTTACTGTTTGGTTGATGCTTGAGGCTTCTCAGTAGTGCAGATGAGATTTGTCATTCAAGGGCAAAGACTCTTATAAGTTCCAGCTGGTGAGCTGAGCTGAGTACCCCAGAAAGATGAACTTGCTTTCCTGGCTACTGCCGGCAAGGATTTGGGAGTAGCAGACTTGCTCTTTAAAAGGGTCAGCCTCTATAGTGATAGTCACCACTCAGCCCCGCAGAGCCATCCTCCAACATACCACTGCCAAATGACTGGATGCATTCTTTAAGACCAATATGTGTGGCTGCATGAGAAAGGAGAGGAGAGCTGCTGCTGGAACAGACTTTGCTTCCCAAGCACCTGGTCCTCTTCCTCCCCAGTCTGAGGACTCCCACCCTAGAGCCCCACTGTAACCCACCCATGCTTGCCTTTTACAGCAGGCAGCTGCAGCCAGGAAACTGGCTTGGCACTGCATTGCATTTTCATGTTTTCCCCAGAAAATCTGGAAGTGGGTGGTAAAAGTTGAGATCCTTGGGCAATCATTTTCTTAGCTGAATTTTTAGAAAGGTATTTGAGTTCTTACCCGGCTTTGTAGTAGTAAAGGACAATGAAATTCCTACAGAAATTTGCAGAAATACTGCAGCCTTTAGAAAAAT
The DNA here is from genome assembly GCA_002631895.1 of Agapornis roseicollis. Lineage (NCBI taxonomy): Eukaryota > Metazoa > Chordata > Aves > Psittaciformes > Psittacidae > Agapornis > Agapornis roseicollis. The sequence goes on along the minus strand of NDXB01004744.1, from coordinate 3,310 downwards.
GTGATGATTAATGTCACACTTTTGTGTGGTATAAAGCTGCAAGATAACAGGAAGTATGCATATTTGTACATCTGCAGCTGTTAGAAAACTGAAACTATTATTAATAAGTTACTTTCTGTAATCTTTCTAATTGTCTATCCACCCCTCTTAAAATTCTTTTTTTTTTTTTTTTTTTTTAAATGGAAGGAAGAATTTTAAAAGTAAATTACATACTGAAACTCAGCACAAGGAAAGGATTAGGTATCCAGCAGGTAAATGAAACACATGCAGTGTAACTTCTGTTAGCAGACAAGAGCTTGGTAAGTAGAAATAAGACTGAATGGGAACAGACAAATCTCTCTTAAGGTAATTGCCTTAACAGTACCTGCAGAATTTCAATATATCCATACAAATTTTCTGGAGAAAATGGCAATTTTTTTTTGCATTAAAAATTCAGAAACATCATTAAAGTTCATAAATTACGTAAATTATATAGAGTGCATTGCATTCATTTTGAAAGGCTATCTCTAGGACAAGAAAGACAGAAATAAGAACGCCCAGTTTGTGAAGTAACTTAGCAACAAGTATGCTTGTTAAATAAATCCCAAAGTTCAGGTATCCAAAGAGAAAACTTCAGATTGTAGCAACAATTAGCAGTAAAGCTGGCTTTAAAAAAGGTATTCAAAATAAGTCAAGTCTGATTTCATTCATTAAATAAGAAAATCCCTGAAAGCAATCGCTTCTGTTTTTTAAATAATCTAAGAAGATGACTTGTTTTGCATGGAAGTCACCTTTACACTAGAACAGAGAATAACTGACGTGGAGGTAGTTACCTAATAGCCTAAGAATGTGAGGTTCTGAAATTACAGCTCCAAACAGCCATATAGGAAAAAGCATCTACAATGCTGTTGCCTGAATAGACCCCATTTAGATTCTCATAGTATTTATGTAGAAACACTTTTTCCTTCCTTGAGGACACCTGACATTTCAAGGCAGCCCTGGAAAAAAATTAACTGCATTAATGGAAGAGAGAGGGGATTTTTAGAGTTTTTGAATTGTAAACCTGTGAAATTCAGTTCTGCTGTTCTCTGTCTTCTGCTGTGACTCAGAAGCATTAAGATGTATATGATATCAATTGCAGTTATGGTGGAATAGTACATTATTAGTGAAATTTTACAGCAAAATGCCTTAGCAGTTTCAAATTATGATTATATAATAATGAATACTATCTTAAATTGTTCTTCAAAGAAATTAGGTAAAGCCTGATCCTGCTGAGGCCATTGGCAACTTTCCCATTGACATCCTAACGGTGAAGATTTTAAGAAAGGTTTGAGAGGAAATTGTTAGTGATATAGAGTGACAGCATCATAGAATACTTAGGGATGGAAAGGATCTTAAGATCATCTGATTCAAAACCCCATGCCTTGGACCTCTTAATAACATGCTGAAACAATGATTTTCTACACAGTCCAAGTATGCGTAACGTAGGCATTTTAGTGGTTTCAGAAAGTGCCATATTTTGTCCATTTAGCAGGATTAGATATTCCTGTTCATTTATATGACAAACAATATGCAGGCTGCAGAGGAAATGTCCCTTCCTTGTGCTTTTTTTGTGCTGTGTATTTGTGCTGTGTATTATTTTTTTTTTTTTTTTTTTGT
>NDXB01004743.1:0-17999 GCA_002631895.1 Agapornis roseicollis | reverse complement strand
ATTTTCATTATTGTGTGTTGTAAATTTTTTTTTTTTTTTTTTTTTTTTTTTTTTTTTATGTATGGTTTCCCAAATGGATTCCAAATATGTCTGAATAATATCCACTTATGTTTGAATTCCTTAATCTGTACCAATTGAAGGGAGTGGATTTTCTCTTAACTTCAGAACCGAAGTGTCATGGTTTAAACCCACTCACTCAACCCCCCTTTCTTGCCCTCCCCTGCTTCCATAGGGATGGGGAGGAGAATCAAAAGAATGCAACTCCCACAGGTTGAGATAAGAACAGTTTAGTAACTAAGGTATAACACAAATCACTACTGCTACCACCAATAATAATAACGATAAAGGAAATAACAAGGGAAAAGAATACAGCATCTTACCAACCACCAACAGATAAACCACAACACCCCAACTCAACCGAACACCGACCGAATACCTCCTCCAGCCCCCGAGAGCACTAGCCCTTCCAGGTAACTGCCTGTGCTATGGTATGGAATATCTCTTTGGTCAGTTTGGGTCAGGTGTCCTGTCCCTGCTTCCTCCCGGCCTCCCCTCCTCCTTGGCAGAGCATGAGACTCACAAAGTCCTTGATCAGAGCATTCGAGCANCAGATAAACCACAACACCCCAACTCAACCGAACACCGACCGAATACCTCCTCCAGCCCCCGAGAGCACTAGCCCTTCCAGGTAACTGCCTGTGCTATGGTATGGAATATCTCTTTGGTCAGTTTGGGTCAGGTGTCCTGTCCCTGCTTCCTCCCGGCCTCCCCTCCTCCCTGGCAGAGCATGAGGCTCACAAAGTCCTTGATCAGAGTAAAACATTCGAGCAGTAACTAAAAACATTCCTGTTATCAGTTTTGTTCCCAACTAAAAGTCAAAACACAGCTGCACCAGCTACTATGAAGAAGAAAAATGACTGCTACTGCTAAACCCAGAACATTATCCACCCCTTACTCCATACCATTCATGTCATGCTCAGTCCCACATTTTCAATATAGCATCTCTCTTACTTCAGTGTACTCTTAACTTAGTTCATGGAGCAGTCCTTATAGAGCAACTGAGTTCATTCTGTCCATGATGTCAGATTCCATCCCTTGTAACAGTCTTTCGGAGAGGGAGAAGCTGTGTGCAGTGTCGAATCGTTGCTTGCTGATTGTTCCTTTACTGCAGAACTTGTCTGGTTCTATCAAAATTCATTCTTTGTTGGGATGATGGTTGGAGGGAAGTCAAGGCCAGTCACTGGTGACCTGAAGAAATCTATCTGATGGGCTATAAAAGTATTACACAACAGGCAACAGCGTACAATTAAGTTGATTGTCTGGGATAGAGTTTATTTTCTTCATAAGAGCTAGTAGGGGTGTTGTGGTTTATCTGTTGATGGTTGGTGAGATGCTGTATTCTTTTCCCTTGTTATTTCCTTTATCGTTATTATTATTGGTGGTAGCAGCAGTGATTTGTGTTATACCTTAGTTACTAAACTGTTCTTATCTCAACCTGTAGGAGTTACATTCTTTTGATTTTCCTCCCCATCCCTCTGGAAGCAGGGGAGGGCAAGAAAGGGGGGTTGAGTGAGTGAACGACCTGCATGGCTGGGTTTAAACCACGACACAAAGTTAGTGCCGCATCTAGATTCACCCATCAGACACACCTACCTCTATAAAAAGAGAAGCATACCCGCAAACTCCAATGTTTATTTTGCAAAAGTAAATGTGTTCTGTGGAAAAAGCAGTATATGCGAAAGATTCTATTATCCCATATAAAGACAGTGAGGAGATAACAAATGATGCTGCACATTATTTTTCAGAGGAAAAGCATGTAACATACTCTGTCCTACCAATCATAGATGTGGACCTGATTCAAAGTAGCTTACACTCAGAGATTCCTACTCTCAATTATGCACGTTTAGAATATGCAAATATCACAACAGTTGGCACCAGATCTGAAATTTATTTTATAGTTTGCTAATTATTGTAATCACTGTAGAATATAGGGAGTTTAATAGAAAAAATATTTTTTATTTTCACCACATCCCCTTCATTGATCTTGGTGATAATCCTTGATAACCACAACAAGAACTGTGAAACACTTGGCCACAGATACTATCAACAAGTGTAATTTGAAGAATACATATAGAAAACAAGTGGACATTAGGAATGAAATCTTGAATTACAGAAGAAAGCCAATACTTTAGTCCAGTGAGATAAAATTACCTGATGAGGTGAAAACTCTGAAGCTATTCTCCTTTATTTTTCATAGTGCTTAGAGACAGAACAATGTATTTTTTTGACCCTTGTATTTTATAAATGAACAAGGAAAGAGCAATAGAATATCATCGTCATCTCACATATTGCCATTTTACTGTAAATTATACATTCTTGAGAGCAATAGTAATTTGAAGTTAGATCCATTAAAAGATTTAAACATTGCAATGGGTAGCATTGTACTGATTCTTTAAAGCATTTTGATGCTTACTGAAATCCCCTACTCAGCTCCAGTGCTTAGGCTTCCCATAGACAGCTAGAGAAAACTAGGTCTGAAGAATTAAGTTAAATATTAGAAGTAGAAGCTTATTTCTGAAGCTATGATCCATAAAAGACAGCAGGTTACAAAAGGAGACATCAAGCTACCTAATAAGACACAATGCTTGAACCCAAAAAGTTAATTACCAAATACCATTACTCTACACTGGCTCCTCACATCGGCTGCCTATTCCTGCTTCTCTGACAGAACATGGCTAGAAGAGTTTGGTTTTCTGTCCTTTGCCTCATCTGTTCCCTCAAAACTTTAACACAATACAACAATAGTTTATAAGGAAATAGGTTTCCATCACTACTTCCTGTTGAAGCTGTTTGGGTTTTTCTTCATGACATAAATACATTTTTATTGGACCAGCAAACATAAACAACTTCATTTCAGTGTATACCATACTCCTTTGATCAAAGAGTCTAGGTGTCAGTAAATGATCGCTACTCTATGTTAAGTATTTAGTAGAACAAATAGCAAAGATTCTTTCCCTATCCACTAGCATGTGAAGTCATGCTTATATATTGAATACTGAACATGTAATCATTTTCTACTAAGTAAAATAACTATGCCAGAAGGGACTAGAGTATTGTTCTTGCTTTTCCAGGCTGCAGAACTGATTCGGAGAAAACTCCAGGAACAAACTTGCCAACAAAGTTTTCAAGCTGACAAGCAGGTATTCTTTATTGCGGCGCCGGGAGACACGGGGGATAGCTCCTCCTAACGTATGTCCCCGTATTGCCACACAAGCCATCCTTATATAGTCCCTGGACATACATACATATTCATGAGGCTATGTATGGATTACATCATTTTCCAGAAAGCTCCCCGCATGCGTACAGAATTGTGGTAATGGTCTCTGAGGGTCCTTTACTTCTTCCAACAATCTTCATCACTCCTGGCAGCCTTTGAAGCACGCACAGTAGATGTTTATACCAGTCTAATTGGTTCATTAGCACCAGAGACATAATAATCCTCCTATCCTCCTACTTAGTTAGTTTAACTGTAGCCCATGCAGTTCCCAGACACTCCTTATCCCTGTGTCCTGTTTTTCTATCCTGTTTTCTCACACCTAATTTTGTACTAAGGTCATAAGGACCTAAACCAACGCTGACTACAACGGTTTATCTTATACAAGGATTTTGTTATGTTCTCTAACTGTCTATTTTTTTCTCTATGTATCATGCACCTCAGTAATTTTCCATTGCTACTGTTACAAAGCCAGCAAACTTGACATTACTTAAAACTAATTCTAAAGGGGTTTATATTTTATTTTGTAATTCTGTGTCCCCCTTGTTTCAGAACAGAAACAATCCTGGTGTTAACAACACTGGTATGGAAATGGGAGACAAAGATGTGATGGCTTTTTGTATGGCACATCCCAAAAATATGGAGAAGTGCTTTTCTTTATTGATAAAGCTGGAGAAAACAATATATCCTCTTGTGAAAATAGCATACTTTGTGTCAGCCAACAAGTGTTCTATAAATGTCTGCTGAACTTAGCCTAGCAAACAATGTGGAAAAAGGAAACAACCTGTTGTTTGTTTGATCATCTTCCTTGAAATAATGGAGCTTTCTTTTAAGAAAACAGCTCAGTAACTCCTTAGATAGTATTTAAACCAGAAGGGTCAATAGTAGGAAAAGAAAAAAAAAAAAAAGAAAGAAAAAGGAAAGCAGCTGGTTTATAGTATAAGCTACAAATGAAGGAGGTATAATCGCCATTGTAAGAAATATTTACATTTAGACTTATTTTCAGTTTATGCCAGCTATTTAAAATGAGGCAATGAAATATGTGAGTCCATGATATGGGAGGCACTGGCATGTTCTTGTTCAAGAATTTTATATTGTTACTAGCTTGGAATTGTAAAGATCTGCTGGCTCAGAAAGCACTTGGACAATTTTTTTGTTTTTCCATCTTTTAAATGCAGTCATTTTTTATGCATCTTTACAAGACAGTTTTATTTTTTTCTTTGTGAGAAGTGTAGGAGAAATAAGTAGTTAAAATAACTGAAAGAACATCTCGCAGTATTAATTAAAAATTGTCATTTGAAAATAAATGAGAGTCTACCCAGACTCATACTTTCTCTTCATTTGTGGTGACTTCCAAAGAATGCAATTAGAGGCCATAATATGCTTAAATGTGTTATAGTACAGCAGTAAGTATTTCACATCTGTTCCCACAGCAACAGCAACACTGCAGAAACAAGTTCAGGCTACAGTCTATGTCACATGGGTATGGGGAAACTCTCCCTTGTCATGATAATAAATGTAACTTTCTAGGCTTCAAAAGACATTGTTTAGAACTGTGCTACTAAGAAATGACATTACTTAACTAGAGTCTTATGGTACTAAAGAAGGAAGAACTGTAGATGAGATATACACATTTCTATTTGTAAAAATAATTTATCATTTCTAGTGACAGCACTTTGAAGAAAAACAACAATTTTGCTTTCTATACACACAGTAGAAATCTTAATTCTGATCACCATACTTTACCTGGAAATCTGTAATAAATCAGAAACATTAGAAATTTACTAATCAGACCCGGGTTTTTTGTTTGTTTGTTTGTTTGTTTGTTGTTGTTTTGTTTTGTTTTGTTTTGTTTTGTTTTTAACAACAGCGTTATTACATGTGGCAGTTTTAGAACTATTTTTGGGTATGTAACTGAAGGTTTATTACAGATTTGTTTGTAAAGAGTTCAGGTTTTTCATCATCTACAAGATCAGAGAATAATCACTTTCCCCTATTAGATTCTTTAAATGAACTGAGGTTCTATTGAATACTGAAATTCTTTCATCAAAAACAAACAGTTTGTTATTTTATCAAATGTTTCTGCTATGTTGTATTAGAAGGGAACAGGAAAAGTGTCAAATGAGAAAGAAAAAAAAGTTAACCTAAAAACGAAAAGAATATGAAAATACAAGGACCTTTTTCTGCTTTTTTATGTGGATTTTTTTTTTCACATTGAAACTGCAGGGACTAGTTGAACTTCCTGATAGTTTAATAAAATGTACCAAATTAGAATACATTATCTTAACACATTTGTTCCATGGTAACAAACCCAATAGTTAAGGTTGCCAAAGGGCTTCATCTATAACCTCTAATTACCACGCCTGCATAATAGTTTAAATTGTTCTTTTCAGGGGTAACTTTCCATATTGTTCTGTGGCCAGTTTAGGTTTTGGTTGTTTGTTTCTTTGTGGTTTTTTTTAGCCTTAATGATACATAAACTGTTCGGGTGTTCATGGTGCCCTGGTTCAGTCTTGTCTCTTTTACCCAGATATAAATTTACACATCATCTTTCAGGATTCTCTTTCAAAATGTTTAAACATGCCATTTCCCTAGCAATGCATCAGCTAGTGTAATGAATTAGTCTTATGCTCATTAATGTCTCTCTCTTATGGCCTTTTACTCTTTTCTGTCCTCATCTTCACAGAAGTTTATAACTCAATTTCTTTGTTCAAACAGTCCCAGATTCCTGGAATTACCCTATATGCTTTAATATACTGTTTTCTCTCCTTTTTCTTGTCCATTGACATTCCACCCTTACCTCTCTGTTTATCTCACTCCTGGTTTCCTGACAGGCTCAAAGCTGTTGCTCAGAGTTTATCTAATTTTTTGGAGCTACAGTCTTAATGGGATCACTAAGTGAATGTCTTTCTTTCTATGTATTCTGGCTTTTGTCATATACATATATGTATATGATTTTATAATTCCATCATATTTTATAGTTTTCAAAATATTTTATATTTTTACTATACCAATATTTAATATTTCATAAAGAAATTATACTGTGTATATATTATATAATATATATAACATTATACATGATATTTAAGGTTCCTTCAACCTTTTTATATCCTATTTTGACAACCCTGTCCTTCAGGAAGATCCTTTACACTGATCATGAAGGACAGTCACAAATGTGTCTAGCTTACTTCACGCTTACTGGATATGGCTGAATGGAAAGAGCATGCCATTGGAGATGCTACTTTATGTTTGGGATGTCCAGGAGAACAGAAATATTCAAGGTTGCTTCTAATTACCACCAGTGATTGCACTGGCAATTTTTCAGGAGACAGAGCCAAACAGATTTTCATGACAAATATAAAAAATACTCTTCTGACATATGGCAGCCCCTCTGCCAATTCTAAGCCTTCTGCCAAACACAGAATATTGAAGCTGTCACTTACTGAAGGAGTAAGACCTCCAGAATTTTTTAACATGCGCTACTTTCTGAAATGACTGAACTAAATAAATAAGTTTGATCTGAGGTAGGTGTTATGGACAGTAAAAACAAACCAGTTCAAACTATACAAATTTTATGAAACCATAACTGAAAATATGGTAGTCCAATGGGAAATATACAGAAATTATAAAAGTACATTGTGGGAACATCTCCCTCTTTCACCCAGGGGAAGAAAAAAAAAATAAATACAAACAACAAAACAACCAACCAAAGAAAACCCAAACCAAAACAAAACAGATGGCAGGTGGGGAGAAAGACCAACTAAGAGTAGGGAAAGGAGAAAAACCACTTTTCTTTAAGAAAAGTAAAAGACTTCTAATTTTTATTGTAATTCATGTTGTTAATGGTTGGTTGCAGGAGAAACAGTTGATAGAGTCAGAGGGGATTAATGATGAGAAAGCTGAAAGAAGTGTATTTTTGCTAGCCAATACAAGCTGAAGCATTTGCACAATAGGTGGGTCTGATAAAGCAAGTTATTATGAAGCTTCATTTTCTCTTGGTTCTGAGAAAACCTTCGCCATTATCTGTGTAGTGAAAGTGAGATGAGATTCAGAAGAGTTTATGACTTAGATTTTCAGCAGTACTAGTCAAAGTAAAAAGCAAGTAAAGGGCAAGAATTGAGCTCAGCATTTTTATTTTCCACATGGGACATTATATATTACATTTGCGTTTTATATGTTGCATGCAATTTTCTGAGTGTTTCACTTCTGACATTTATGCTATATGAGATGGCTATTTGCTCACTTGCATTACTGTTATCACTTTTAAATTATGGTATATTCTTGCTGACAGGAAGATAGAGACTTTAACATAAAGTGCACACAGGTGAAAGAGAGAGAGGGAGAGAGGAAGAAATAGGGGAAATAAAGCACTAGGAATAGAGGGAAAGATGAAGAGAGGAAGGTAGAGAGGGAGGGAGGAAGGGAAATTACATTTTCAACAAGCTTTCATTCTTTGTTCCCTAACTTTTTATGTAACGACAAGCTACTTCAGAAGTCTCAGTCTTAGTTTCTTATCTTTAAATGGCAGAAAACATTACTTAAATAACTTTCTCCAGTGTTTTGAAAAAGTGAAATAAATATAATCTTGTGCAAGAAAAAGAAAGGAAAATATTTTGATATTTCCACCAAAGATCTTTATATTCTTCCACTTGGAAAAAGCTGTTCCCTCTTACTCAAGAAAAGTGAAAGTTTGTTGTGAGAGAAGTCTAGATCATCTGTCTAGGAAACTTACATTACCTTAATTTTATTTGCTTCAACTTTACCTCCCCAGACCTGTGTTTTTTTTCTGACTCCGTATTTCTATGGATCTGTTCCTACCCAGACCATTATTGGAAGTTTCTGTGTATAGAAAGGGGTATCAGTAAGGTAATAAAACTTCCGATTCTATTTTATTTTGGGTAATTTTCTTAGGAGTTATTAAAAAAGTAAGAAGGGAAACAATTTACTAAACCAAGAGTATCTCCAGGTTTTTTAACTCCACTGACTGGAGATGGTGGTGTGGGTCACAGGGAGCAAAGGGGAGTGGAATGCTGGTGCATACTGTCCTTGCTCCAGCAAGAGGAAACGAGTTTTCCCTCACTGTGCTCAGGTGCAGGAGGTTGTATAACAAACAAACAAGCAAGCAAACAAACAAAAAAATCACAAGAAGAGCAGATGTTTTTAGTGAGATTTTATTAGCAATAAAATCGTTACAGTTTCAGTTTGTTTCATTGCATTTTCAGATATATTTGACAGGTACTTACCTTGATGTGCTGGTTCTTGGGCATCCATTGAAATTCTGTGTTTGTACACTGGCAAGGAGAAAATCACTCTATTAAATTTCAAGACAAGTGCTTAACTTCTGTCTTCATACTGTTTAAGATGAGTCTACATAATCTTCCAGAAAAGATAGAGAAACTTTTTCTGTGTTGGAAAGCTAAACTCTTTGCTAACCTCTTTTAAACATAAACAAGCAAAAGCTGCCTGAAATTTTATTCTTAGGGTAACAAATGTATGTTAAAAATGTTTTCTACATTAAAAACATTGCCTCCTTACTTCAGAACTAGTAAACCCTCATTTTATCTTTCTAAGACTTGTTACGGATAGCCCAATACTGGGCACTAAAGCCCTTAAAAGTCATGTTCCTGTAAATCTTGAAATTTAAATAATGAATGTGCTTGGATTATTTTTTGTTCTCTCAATGCTGTCACTTTATTTTCAGAATATGTGGATTTCTGTTTCGGGCTTTTTTCCACAGATATGAGGAGTTGCAAAGTTGCATTACAGAGGCTAGAAAGAATCTCTGGCTCACTGAGTGCAACACCCTTCTAGTCTTGCTTTAGCAATACTTTTTTCCTGTAGAATCATAGAATTATAGAATAGTTAGGGCTGGAAAAAACCTTAAGATCATCTAGTTCTAACCCCTCTGCCACAGGCAAGAACACTAGACCATGTCTCTCAAGACTCTGTCCACCCTGGTCTTGAACACCACCAGGGACTGAGCATTCACAACTTCCCTGGGCAACCTGTTCCAGTGCCTTACCACTCTCACCATAAAGAACTTCTTCCTTATACCTAACCTGAACTTTCCCTGTTCAAATCTGAACCCGTTACCCCTTGTCCTGTTGCTAGTCTTTATAGGAAAAGAAGAAATGAGGAATACTTTTCTAGATATGGTTATAACTAACAAAGAGGAGCTGTTTAAGACTATTATTGTGGAGGGTAACTTTGTTAAGACTTATGTTGGAACACCAGACTTCACAACTTCTAGAGCAGTAAGAAAGTGTAAAAAGGAGTAAAGAGTTCAGTCAACTCAAAGAAGTAGAAGGATATATTTTTGGAGACAATAAACAAAAGTGAAATAATTAAAGAGAGCTGATACCCTTAAAGAAATTGAAGTAGGGATATAAATTATATCACTCCAGAGGAAAATTAAGAAAGCAACCAAGACATCAGTTTGATTAAACCATGCACCCTCCAAGAACTCAGACATGAGAATGTGTGGCACAGATGTGTAGAAAAAAAATTGTGAATAAATACATGATGTAACAAGAATAAAACCTAACCATTAAGGGACAAAAAAGTGTAATTAAATCACCCTACAAGGATCACAGTAGTCAAATGCTAACAAAGCACAAAGGAAAAGCTTGGTCTGATACCAAATCACTAACAAATGTTAATTTTCTATCAGTGTTTTTGTATCAGTCTTCACTGAAAAGATTTACTGCTATCATATACCAACATCACTTTTCATATTAGTCATATATTAGTGTAAAAAATGCAACCTTAAATAATGAAAAAGTTTTGAATGGCCTCAGAAATGATGACAAATTTGTAGTGAGCTGGGTCTTATTTAAGTGCATAAGAACCCTCAGAACTACTGACATTATCTAGAGACAACCAGAGAAATGCAACATAGTACTTAACATTTGAGAGCAAACAACTCGGTAAATGCCAGTTCCATTTCAATAGCCATACAATATGGACAGTACCATATTCCACTGTTAGACACAGATGAGTGTGGAAGTACCCAGAAGCTGTCTGCATAAAACAAAGCATGAAAAGCATAAAAATAGTTACTCAATTTAAGTGCTAACAATGGTGTCTTAGTTAATATTTGTGCTTCTTTCACAGAAAGAAAATAGTTATGATTCATGTAAAAGCACTTTTTGATTGTTCCATATCATAATATATACATGTTAACAACGTTTCTCCTTGTAGCAAAACATCTTAAAGGCAGGAAATTTCTAAATTATACAGTTTAATTCAAAGAAGAGGAGGGAGAGAAATTTGAGGTAAGATTTATCTGGCTAAATACAGATATTTACTGTATAGAAATTTGAATTTCAGTTTGTTGGTTAGACTCCATAGTATATGCAGACAACAAGTTCTTCTTGGACAAGTTCAACTCATCCAGATGTAGATGTCTAAAACAGAGTACATCATAAACAGTGCCCTAGAGTGTCTCTTTTTCCCCATTGACCACAAGGGGAAGTTAGAATGAAAATTTCAGATATATATATTTATAGACATTGGAGATATCAAAAGAGAAATAAAAGCAATTTGAACTTGGGTATCACAGTGCCAAAACATGGGAAAAACTGCAACAGCATCATGTGCAAGACAAATGGGAAAAAATTTATAGTTTAGAATGGAACAAAATTTGGGCTAAAGATTTTGCTTTGTGCTCTTCCTGTTTATCTGGAGTGGAAAACAAAAAGAAAAACAAAGTGGCTATGTTATTTAGAGAAAAAGAGTGACTTCTTAAAATCAAAATGGATTATGCCAAAGTAAATCAGATGAAAGCAACATAAGAGGAAGCTAGTTTAGATAGTCCTGAAGGTACTTCACTTGTCACTTCCCAATGCAATGTGTGGTTTCATCATTTTCATATATTTTTTTCAGTGCACTAAACACTGAATTGAGCACTGGGGGGGGGGTGGTGGGGAGGGGAAGGACACCTTATTCTTCAGGGGTTTTGATAGGTAATGCAGCAGCAAGCTAAAAGCCAGGGCTTAGTTCATACACTGCTATGAAAAGCACTTGTGTATTGGAAACCCTGAATCCCACAAGTGCATTAGGGAGTGCACTCATTCCCTCTTCACTTCTCAGAAACCACAATTTCCTTTTNATGTCTTTCATATTTGCCCCTACCATCGATACAGTTGCTAGGATATGGCCTGATTTTGATTTCTGTGCTTTGATCTTCCCAAACCCACTTTTTTTTTTTTTTTTTTTTTTTTTTCCCCTCCCCATGGAGCTGGAGCTTGAAGACATTGCATCAATACCATTTGCTCTACCAGAATGCACATTAAGAGAGTGCTTCTGACCTCTACCTTAAGAGATGGCAAATGGTTAAGGGAATAAGACAGACACTAAAACTTGCCAAACTCCCCACTACTCAGCAAACCTTTCCTTCCCTGGCTTATGAAAGCAGATTGACCATCTAAATCATCACAAGAATTTCCTTACTTTCTAACTCAGCAGTCACAGAATGACTATTAAATACACCTCTGGGAAACTTAAGGCTATTGATACATGCTTGATGTGCATTTTAAGTTCAGCTTTTGGTACATGTCCAGAATATTGAGTGACTGATGTGCTGTACAAAAAATCTTCAAGACCATAGCTTAATTCTTAGGTGAAGGCTGTTACAAGAGACAGAGATTTGCTTTTCAGCGTGATCAGCCAGAATCAACAGTAATACCTTATCCATTAGGTGCCTTAAACCTGGATTACTCTGAATAAAGGTATGATTGGATCTTCTTGTGGCTTTCTTTTGATGACTGCAATTGAAAAGGGAAGAAATAGTTTGGAAAGAATTGGAAGAGTTTTTTTCCTGTAATGTAGGCTTGGGCCCACAAGTGACCTATCACACTAGCTAAATATTTAGATACAGAATTACAGAACCAACTGGGTTGGAAAAACCTTTAAGATCATCAAGTCCAACCACTACCCCAGAACTGCCAAGACCACCACTAAAACAAATAACTGGCAACCACATCTACGTGGTTTTTGAACACTTCCAGGGCTAGTGATTCTACCACTGCCTCAGGAAGCCTGTTCCAATACCTGATCACCCTCTCTGTGAAAAAAAATTTCCTAATATCCAATCTAAACCTGCGCTGATGCAACTTAAGTGTATTACCTCTGGTCCTACTGCTTGTTAGCTGGGAGAAGGGACCAACCCCCACCTCACTACAACCTTCTTTCAGGTAGTTCTAAAGAGCAATAAGGTCCTTCCTGATCCTTCTCCAGACTAAACAACCTCAGCTCCCTCAGGTATTCCTCATAAGATTTACTCTGCAGACCCTTCACCGTCTTTGTTAATCTATAAAAAGTCCTCTAGAATTTATGTTTCATTTGTGTTTCAGGTGAATACACAGCTTCCCGAGCATTACCTTCAATTGTAGTGATCTGTAGGTGAGAGAAAGCTTCCAGAACCTACTAAAACCAACATTTATTTAGTGCTTTCCTATATTCATAAGAGAATACATTTATGTTCTCAATGCTGTATGATATCCCAACTTCAAATGCCAAGCAATGTCTGCCACTGGAAGGTTATTCTCCACACCAAAAATATGCTTATACGTTATCAAGAGAAAGGTAACTGCTGTGCAAGACAAATTTTGTTGTCTTTTTAATATGTGTCATACATCATCCACAGACAATGACAACCAAAAAGGAGTGAAAAAGAGCAGATAACAAAACTGTTATTTGGAATAATCTTCACAAGTGTCTCTTCTTTCCTGTTTTTTGTAACATTCATGAATATGAAGGAGCCTGTGTTCATTCCAGGATATTCAGATCTGGGAAATCTCTTGGCCTCAAGTGCCAAAGCATTAGGAAAAGATAATAAGGAAAACATGCTTGAATGCCAAAACCAGTGGCACTGCTGATCCACAAAGTTTTGATCAGATGTGGGATGTTTTATATCAGCCACAGATATATTCTTTTAGCAGTATTTCAGTTTTCCACTCTTTGCAGACAAAATGCAGACATCCAGACCCACAGTGAAACTTACAAACTTCAAAAAGTCCAGTAGTTTAGAGCTCTAGCTTTCCTTTAACAGAATTTTGCTAACTTCTTACCTACACTCTCCTGTATGTAGCTAACTATCTTAAAAAGTGTAAGAGAAAAGAAATAAGCAAGAAACATTAAACTTGTTTAACAGCAGAAGAAAGTATACAGGCCTACCACTGTATTCTTTATTCCTGAAATTCCAAGTCAATGAAGTGCATCACAGGTTGACACAGGCAAAATATGAACATTATTATTCTTCAACTTGTACTAAAATTGGAACAATGGTGACTGGTGTGTTGGCTCTTTTGTGTCAGTTGAGAAAATAAGAGTTGAGTTGAAACAGATGACACTGATGAGTGTTGCTCTGGGCACATTTGATAATAAGCATGTCATGGCTCAAGTTCTTGAATGCTGTCAATGGCATTTAGAGTTATAGGAATTTGTTGACCTGCTGGAGCAACAAAAACAAACGTTCTGGATTTTCTCACCAGAGCAGTGAAAATTAAAACCTTCACCATTTTCATCATTTTCACTGGTGCTCAGATGACACCAGGGGCAATTTTTGGGAAGACAGTGAATAGCAAATAACATGTTTAATAAGATGTGAAAGCCATCGTACCACAAAAGCTTCAGGACATTGAGCCAGTGGTGCACAATGCAAGCGAGGGGGGAAGGCAGGTCAGGGAAGTGGTATTTTATAGTACACATACGCATTTTTCCATGTAAATCATTTGAATGCAAGAACTGAACAAATTTCATTAGTTTCGCAAAAGAGAGCATTAGGAAGTTCTGACAACAAATGCTATTACAGCATTTGGTGGTTTCTTCTGGCTATTGGCACCTCTTGCATGGTTACAATGCCCTGATATCACACAATGACAGTTTTTCAGGAGTGAGATTTCAGGACCTTATTGTATTATCACCAGCTAACACATTTAAATTCATTTTCAAGGGAAAAAATAAATTAAGTATACAAAATTTTGTTACTGAAAAGGTAGAAGTTAAAAACACTAAAAGCTACTAGTGCATGAAGTGATGAAGGTGTTTATTTTGCTCAGGCCAACAGAAATGCTGAAAAAAATGTTTAACACAGCTGTTGTGCATGCCACATCTTCAAAAACATTAGCATTTTATGGCATTTGGATTATGTGCTTGGGAAAATGAAAATTCCTGAAGAATGGCAAAATTTAGTTCTGGCCAAGTTTAGAAACTATTCCGGAATTTATTTATGGGCTAAAAGACTTCTCATTTCCCTTCTTATTTTGTAAATAATCCTGCTCCTCTGAAGATAGATTTTTTAAGTGAGGTGATATGGATTAAATACTTACCAATTCCTTTGGAAATTCCAATAACAGCAGTTAGACTGAGCCAGTGCCAAAACAGACAATATGGCAATATTAGAAGGTGTGTTCCTGTGTTTTTTTTCTAGTAAGTAATGTTGTTTACTGCTTAGTTGTAGTTCAAAAAATGCCTGCTGTCAGCTTTGTGTATTTCCTTGTTTCATTGGTTTGCTTTCACTGGCTAGCATAGTAAAAAGCTGAGGCTTTCCATGGTGTTTGTAAAATTTATGCTTTCTGTAAAATGCAAACAGCCTTAGAAGAAAAATTGTTAAACTGCACCAAATTATTTCCCAATAATGACATAATTCAGAGTTGCACATCAAAAAGGGGTTGCTCTAAATACAAGAGAGAGAAATTTAATTTCATGCTTAAGTCTTTTATTAGACTCCTAATTGTACTGCCTTTCTAATTTAAAAATAACTTCATGAAAATGAATTTTAAAAGTGTTTTAGAGTGTCCGGGTGGATTGTTTACAATTATTATTTTCCAATTGGGTGTCTGACTTGGAAAAACTCATTCATTTTGCTTCATTTCTGTTCTTGACTTGAACATTTCAGTTCTTGACTTGAACTGACAAGTTGGAGAAGCACCATTTACACTGACACAGACTGTGCTAACACCTGGAAAGCAGTGTAACCCAGGAGCCTTTCACAATGCATGTCAACATTAGCTTTATTGGCTCATCAGTCTTTCAAGTGTTGTCACATTTTCACATACCCAACAGACTTACAACTGCAAAGCAGCAATAGCTCCCATAATAGTTGCTGCTATGAAACAAGGGTGAAAGAGAAAATTAGGCTTCAGCGACATTGCACCTCCCAGATCACATTTACCTGTGCATTTTATAGGACAGAATCTGTTCAGTACATACATTTGCAGTCATACAGATGTGGTTTTTGGCAGCTGTAGGTTCTAAAGAGCCTTTGAAAGTAGTGTTTCATTGCTGCTGACTGGAGATCTGGGTACCGAAGAAGTGAAAGGAAAGAGGTATGGACCAGTGGCATTTACAATAAGGCAGGTACATGATAGGACTGTAACTAAAGGCAGAGACTGCTTTAAAGTTTGACTGATGAAAGGGAGTGAAATCTGGAAAGCTGACACTGAGATGTGACACTAGGAGCCAAAAGATGTCAGAAAAATTGAAAAATACAGTCAGGAATAGCTAAAAGATGTGGACATGAGAAGTTAACGACTTCCTAGAAGGCAGTCAGGGAATTCAGCAGATACTTGAAGATAAAAAAGGAAGCTGCAGGAACAGAACGCACTTCAGAATTTAAATATAGGCAGTACAGTGGGGAGGGTGTGGAGCAATGTGAGTAATTAAAATGTTGAACTTAAATCTATAAAATAATTCCGTGTAAAATATTAATGAGCACAAATTCTGTGTCCTTTTCTTCTGATTGCCTAGAATTCAGTTGTCACTTACAGAAATCCTTCCATTGCACTTTTAAAAGCAATGAATACATATTTAAAAAGGAAATTTTGCATGTGGTTTGAATGTTATTTTCAGTTTTCAGCTGAATGAGATTCCAACAGTTGAATGTGGGCATTGTGTCAATAACGACTGAGAGAAGCCTATTGACCTCTCCATAGAAAGAGGACCACACATTTATTAACAAATAATCTGGCATGTTTACACCTGCCATACAATTATTGCATAGGACAGACTGGGCTGTTTGTGATTTTTTTTTACCTTGGTCATTGCTTTCAATACAAAGCTGTGTTGTTAACATGTCCACAGTTTGTCTTTCCAACGGATCATTGTCTCTATTGCTTACTTTATTGATGTATGTGCTTTTAATGCAAAAGTAACTTCGAGATAAAAAGACAGTTTTCAGTTAATCTACAATTATGTAATAAAAAGGATCTATGTAAAAGCAATAATTATTTAAATTGGAAATAATACCGTTTACTCAGTGTTTGTGAACATTACCTCTATTAGTAGAATATTTGTACAAGGGAGTGATGTTTCTTCAGTAATGTACGTCTGCGGACAGGGAGACAGACCACCCTTCTGTATTGTATCAGAACACAGATTCTCATGTGGCTGTGTTAGTTAATACAGCAAGTAGATAATTTCAATCATTGCACAGCTTTTTTTCATAAAGCAAAGCCAAAACGAATTAGATTAAAATATTTTCAGAGCTCTACTATAAATTTCTTTTTTGATAATAATAATGATACCTGAATTCAGAGCTCTACTGTGCTAGACACTGCACAGATAAGAAACACACAACAAAATTAAAGACTGTTTGCAGAAGGGGGCTGTGTAAAAATTCACATTCTCAATTGGAACTTCAATCAAGGCTGTAGGTTTCTTATAATTTCACCTTCCTGGTATCAAAATTGATCCACTAAAGCTGATATTGTGTGCAGTTCTGGTGTCCTCAACATAAAAAGGACATGGAACTGCTGGAACAAGTCCAGAGGAGGGCCACAAGGATGATCAGGGGATCGGAGCACCTCCCCTATGAAGACAGGGTGAGAAAGTTAGGGCTGCTCAGCTTGGCAAAGAGAAGACTGAGTGGAAACATCATAGCAGCCTTCCAGTATCTAAAAGGGGCCTATAGGGATGCTGGGGAGGGTCTCTTTATTAGGGACTGTAGTTACAGGACAAGGGGTAACAGGTTCAAAATTAAAGAAGTTTAGACTGGACAGAAGGAAGAAATCCTTTACTGTAAGCATGGTGAGGCACTGGAATGGGTTGCCCAGGGAAGATGTGAATGCTCCATCCCTAGCAGTGTCCAAGATCAGGTTGGACAGAGCCTTGGGTAACATGGTTTAGTGTGAGGTGTCCCTGCCCATGGCAGGGGGCTTGGAACTAGATGATCTTAAGGTCCTTTCCAGCCTGAACTGTTCTATGATTCTGTGATCTCAGTAGCATGGCCTAAGTGCATCTATGTCTTGCAGACTTTCATTGAAAGGCAAAAATTGGTCAGGATCATAAAAGCTATCTTATACTTTTGCACTGCATAAGCTTCAGTAAAAAGTACATGGAATACTGAAAAGTCACAGGAATTCTAATAAAATATGATTGTTCAGCCATATTAAAATCTGTATAATTATGTGTGAAAGGAAGATCAGAGTAAAACAAATAATCTTGCTTTTGCCATTTCTTACCGTGCGAGTGCTTGTTTTGTTTTGTTTTGTTTAAAATCTTCTGTGTGTGTTTTGAAGGAACTTTCCAGATTTTCAGAAGCAAAGTAAATAGTCTAATAAATACCATCATATTAGCATCAGCATTCTGAAAATCTTTAGGTCTTATATATGGATCTTCCTTGTTTGAGTTTATGAAGTAACAGAAATTGGAAATAAGTTACCATGCAGTAGGAATGGGAGGAAACAGACTAGAAAACCATCTGGAAGATAACCTATATTTACAT
>NDXB01004741.1:15152-26792 GCA_002631895.1 Agapornis roseicollis | reverse complement strand
CCCCGGGGGGGCCCCCCCCCCCCCCCCCCCCCCCCCCGCGGGGCCTCGCCGCCGCGGTGCCCAGCGCCAGTTCCGCCGCTGGCCGGCTGCCGCTCGGCTCCCTACACTCACACTCCGCCGGGCTCGGGCAGGGGCACCCGCCTCACGCGGCTCCCGGGACAGCCGGCGGGGCGGAACGGGACGGGACAGGGCACAGCGAACGCCGAAGGTGTACCCGCAGCCTCCCCCCTTCCCTCGCCGGCGCGGGCCGCACTCACCGCGGCGGCCGCTGCGGAGACTGGCCGCGGGGCCCGCTCTGTCGCCATGCACGGCGCAGGGGCACGCGCGAGGCGGCGGCAGCACAGTGCCGGCCCGCGCGCTGCCCACTGCCTCCGAGCGCCGGGCCCGCCCCGCCCTGGCGCGCGGGGGAGAGGGATGGGCGGGGCGCGACGCTCCCGCCGCCAGCGTCACCACGTAGCTGCCAGGCGGGCCGCGGGCCGCTGGCGCGGGGCAGCGGAGGTGCCTGTGCTGGTGCCGCGGGACAGGACGGGGCAGGGCGGGACGGGACCGGACCGCCGGCAGGACCGTTGGCAGGCTGCGCTCACCGTGCGCCTGTGGCGGGACAGCGCTGGCCTTCGAGTATCCGCGGTGGGGCTCTTCACCTTCGGATAGCGGCAGCGGAGCGACTGTGGGGCAGGCACGAAGCGGCTGAGCCCGTGGAGGCGGCAGCCGCCCCTGTCGGCGCTAGAGAAGGCCCCAGAGCCGTACAAATGCGGAAAGGGAAGCCTTTCCTGTGCTTGCGGCTACTGTCCGCCCATGCCTGCACCCCGGTCCCTGTGGGGATCGAGGGCTTACTGTCTCTCCCAAGTTTGCGCCTGCCGTCGCGCGTACAGGCCGCTGTAAGGTAAAACCCGAACGGAACTGAGGCAAAAGGCGGGCACGCACAAGTCTGAGGGACAGATCCTGCGTTGTGCAGCCGCGGTATATAAAAGCAGTGGGTCTCCGCTGTCGTCTTGCTACAACAATAGAGAGCGTGTTATTTGGCCAAGGGAAAAACTCACGTTTTGCGGCTGTTTTTTTAAGCTGAGTGTGCACTAGTTCTGTCGCGGCTCCCAGCATTTATTGCACGGTTCTGACTTGCAAATGTACATTTTCCTGTAACTTACTAAGTGATGAGCTTGTCTCTGATTTTCTTGTGCATGCCAAGTAAACGTGCTTCACCTGATAGCTCTGGAAACAGGTTGTCTGTTGTCTGCTGACTGAAGAGATGGCGAGTTAAGGAAGGAACATCTGCCTCAGAGGATTTGATCTACAAGTACGCACTGTGAAGTCTTTATCCAGGAAACAAAGGAAAACACAAGTTGGGGCAGAGAAGAGCTAAAAAAGACATGTAAAAGTTTGAGGCTCATGCTCCTAATGTTCAGTGATTTCAAAGCAAGCTGTTAACTGTCAGCTAACAATTTGGTACTCTCAAGCACCGTTCTTTTAGGGACAACCTTATCACTGTAGTTTCTACAGTGTTGTATGTGTTTGTTTACTCTTTGTGCAGAAGAAAGGAGTGTGCCCTTGAAGATATGTTTTAAAGGCTACCCTGTGATTATGAAATAAAGCCAATTACAGCATGTTTTCTTCTAGTCCCTGATCTCACTGAAAGTACCTGGCGGTGTTCAAGCCCAGGTTGGACAGAGCCTTCGGCAACATGGGTGAGGTGTCCCTGGCCATGGCAGGCGGGTTGGAACTAGATGATCTTAAGGTCCTTTCCAACCCTAACCATTCTATGATTCTATATCTGTGTTATTACATCCTCTAATAATCTACTTTTCATGTTAAGATCTCTTTATTTCCAGGCTTCAGTGTGAAGAAAACATAGACCATGTGCTGTAGTGACACTGCATGTTGCTCACAAATGGGGCAAGGAAACCACAAATTAAAAATGTTCTGATGTCTCCCAAATATTATCACCTAATATACCACTGATATCCAGACAGCTTAAAAGACAGTAGTGTACGTGTTAGTTCTGCTGACTGCATGTCTAAGTCTCTGCTCATCAAGATCTCTGTGGACCAAACCCTGCAAATGCAAAGAATTCTACTGAAATATATACGGAGTCCTTACGTTAACCAAGTTTCAACATTTTTGTCAGGGTCAGGTTTCGTTGGGCTTGCAGAACTAGCCAAACTCTTGAGTGACAAAGCACACCACCAGTTGATGAGATTGTGAAAGTGTAGTCTACATTAGGACTCCAAACATTGCAGCTTATCTAATATCAGGCATTTTTACTTTTGTTTGCCTGCTATTAAAACTAGTTCTAACGCATTTTAGCGTGGTATATATAGCAAGGAACACTACCCGTTTTCACTAGTTTGTCTAGGATTGTACATTCCTTTCATCAGTGCTCCTGCTACTCTGGTGATTTTTAGCAAGTCCTTCCAAAGGCACCCAAAAATTGTCAGCATCTCAGATTTGTATCTTGTTACTCTTTAAGCATCCGTCTTTCCTTATGCTTTGCTAAGTGGCTGTGCATTTGCATGTTAGTATGCTTTGGTAGAAGTGACACAAGGGAACTTGGATGGATTGAGGTATCCTTTATCTACATCCTGTTCATACATTTAATTCCAGGTATTCACTCCTGTGTCAAACACAAATATGTATACGGTGTGGTAACACACATAACCAGAGAATCCTAAATGAAATGGGAATGTAAAACACTAAACTTAGTAAACATATTCCCCAGTAAGGGATAAAAATACCACTAATTATACATGAAATGTAAATTTTACAACTGTTGTAGCAACTTCGTTTCAGAGTTAGTTTGCTTTTCAAAGCAAGTTACAAAACTTGTGCAAAAGCCTTAGTTTTATTTTAGTACTTTTGTGTTCCAAATTATGATATTAGCATACAGACCAGGAAATATATTTTATTTCATTTTCATATTCAGGCAACTAAAAATTATAGAAACACTTTTGTTGTAGTTACTTCAAAAAATTCTCACTGTTGGATTTAGATTTATCATTTTTAGATGAAAGTAAAATCAAAGCACATTCTGTACTTGGGGGGGGCGTGAGGGGGGCAGGGAGGTTATTTGCAAAACCTTCACAAGTTAGAAGAAGGCTAAGGAAGTTACTCATTTAAATCTATGAAGTCAGACTCTGCATGTGTTTCACTTTTCCATCTACTTTTGGAGTAGGATGTAAAATTCTTAATGTTTAAAGGTGATTATATATGTTGTAACAGCTTTTCTTCATTCTTCTCTTTGTGTAGGTCCAGCCTTAGAGAAAAATGTATTTCAATTTAAAAACCTTGCTTTGTCTTTCAATATATGGCACAAAGGTGGCTGTGCAGTGAAAAGTCCCAGTGGCTACAACACAGATTCTTCTGGAGTCTCATCAGTATAGGTGTCCATTGAGTTACATTTTAGTTCCTAATAAGATTTTGCTTGCAGAGGTTTTATTTTGTTGTGTTTTCCTGCAAAACTATTTAATCTTTAGAGCAGGATATCCTCTGTGTTTAACTGGTGCCTAAACACAATGATAGGTGATTTCATATAGGGTTTGGTTATACTGCTGTACAAATTGAACATGTTTATATTCATAATAAAGAGAATCTCAAGTTGTGCCTTCCTGGGTCTCTCTGTCACCAGGAAAAATTGTTTATAACTTCCCAAATAATGCATTTGGAAGTCTGCGAACTTGAAAACCTCTCAGATTTGTGAGGGACTGGATTTTGGGGGTTTTATTTTCATTTGTTTGGGAGGTTTTAATTTTGGAAAATCTAAGCAAACTCATCTCAGACTTCCTTACACTATTCAAACATGGAAAACAGCCCATTTCCCTCATATACACACTCCAGTATTTCTGCTTTCAGCACTGGGGTTTCCAGACATTTAGAGGGGCTCAGAAATTAACCAGAAGTTACTCTAATGCAAAATTAAAAGTTTCCAGCCCAGGCTCACGTAAATATCTTCTTCAGGACTTCATCCTGTGCAGTGTTCAGGACTGTGTAATGACCTAGGATCAGTCTGTGGAAAGTAAGTTTGTTCCTACGAACAGGTATTTTCACACTTGTACATATATTAGAACTTTTCCTGTGTTTCAAGATATTTGTGGACATTTAGATGGAAAATTCTGTTAAGGATTTTTCAAATTAAGGTTTCTAGGAGTTAAATACATACTGATTGTGAATGCAATGAATTGCAGCTCTGTCAAGGTGCTTTTGCTTATTATAGGAAGTTAAATTTCCTGAACTTGTTTGGCAGCACTTATCTGTCTGTGAAAGTCAGGAAGCTTCAAAAGTTAATGTTTATATAAATTAATTTCAGTCAGTAATTTCTTATCCTGTTTGGGGTTTTTATTATTACTTAATCTGTTAATGTAATTTAATCTGCCTTACCCAGTGTGACAGGATGTGAGTGTGATACAGCTAGAAACTGAAAGGACAAAATACAACAGAACAGGGTAACTAAATTCCTGTTAAGGTCAACCATTGAAATTTTGGAATTTCCTCACTGGAGAGCTCAACCTTAATGATATTTTTGAATGTTTGGATTTGGTTTGGGTGTGTTTGATGGTTTGGTTTGCTTTTAATGTATGATTAAGATACAATTACTAGCCTACTTGATTGCAATATGGAAGTAAATGGCATAAAACTGAATCAAGTTTATCTTACACATTTTCCAAACTGCCTGCTGTATTCACATCATCACCAGAGACCTTGAAGGGCAAGAACTTTTAGTACATGCACAATTACATGAGCAAGAACCTTTTATGAACTCTTTCTAAAGCTCTTTAGTTTGATTACAATGAATCCAAAGTGAAACATTTAGTATGCTTGTAGGGGGTTTTTTCCACTTGGTATTCTCAGCTTAAGACAGTGAAGGAAAGACTCTGAGTTTCACTTTTGTTTCTACTCAGTTTTACTTCTGGTTGATAGTGTAAAGTAATAGCAAGTGGTGATTTTATTCAGTCCTGGAAAAGGATAAGAAGAGTTTAATTTAAAATCAGAACCCTAGTTTAGTTTGAAGCAAAATTATAAAAATATACATTGTGCTGATTTTTTAAAAGTGCTATGTAATTATTGCTTAAATGAGAGTCAGTATGAGATGCTTTGCTTTATGAATATTTCTGGAAAGGTCAGTTACTTCAGAAAGCATCAGATGTTGGTGTCCAGTGTGCACACTTTAACATCAAAACATTTTAGTTAAGAATAAATTATTAAGTGTCTTTAGCGTAGCTGTTTTGCTTCTGAGCCTTCTGTCCAATTTCAGTTAGGACAAGCAGACAGTCAGGGGTTTCCCAAAGAAGTAAATTTCACAGCTATCTGGGTTGAGAAAGCAACACTGCAAACCAGCCAAGAAGTGCTTCTTATAAAGAAAGAGGTCTGTCCCACAGGTCACCACTGGAGTAACACTGCTTTAATTAATTAATTGTGGGCTCAGACTCTATGTAACATCAATTAATCAGTAACTTTCACTGTTGGTCTGGATTTACATTGGTACAAACAACATCAAATGTGTGTCAGTCGCTCTTCTTCTTTCTCTTCCTTTATTTTTTAACTCCAGTCACATCGGTAAGGTTTTGGGGTTTTTTTGTAATTAAAACAATAAATAAAATTCAGCTGTTCCCATTTCCTACTTAAAAAAAAAAAGAATAAAATTAAAAAACACAAGCACCCAGCAACTGTTATGTTTCAAAACACTGGTTCTTCATTCCACCTTTTGTAGCATCATGGAAATGAACCACATCTTGGAGTTTTCAGGGTGAGCATTTCAGGGTCTAGAAATAGCTTCCACAAACTCTTCCTTCTTGGAGGAGGAAGATTTTTAGATAAGGAGTTCCAGCAAGTGCTGCCTCACACTAAGGCAAACATACAAAGGACTAAAGTTCTCTCTTGGGCAAAGGGGTATGTTACCACCAGCTGTCAAGCTTCCTTACCTGCCTTTTATGGGATTATAATGATATCACTGCTGTAATTGTACGTGAGCCAGAGACAGCGGTTAACTCAGTTTGATCCTCACAGGGCATAACTTCAAAATACATAATTTCTGATGTAAATTTCATGTGAAGGACCAAAATTTTGAAGGGTGTACCTGATTTCTTGAAGAGTACAGCTAGTTGTCATCCACAGAAATGAAGGAAAGCAATTTGTTTACTGTTTTTCGCTAAATGCCTATCCAGTGCTAAATTTTGCAGATTATCCTAAATTTTACTGAATCTTCCTATATTTTGCGTTTGATTATGCAGCAGTTATTTATAAAAACATCTTGATTTAAGAAGTTAGCCTCTATGTTAGCACAGGATGCTACATTAGCTTAGAAGTTAGACGCTGTGTTGCTTGAAGTTGCTGTTCTCTGTGATATGCTAGCCTTAGTCCTTACTTTCTACAGCATAACCAAAGTAGTAGGATCTGTTGCATATAGGATGAATTATATGTCAACCAGGCAAAGTAGAAATCTAGCTAGCCAACTTTGCAACAAAACTTACTTTTAAGGTGACCTAAAGTAAACTGCCTTCATTATGAAAAGCTGAAAAGATTTCAACAGAGGTGGCTTTTACTTGGAACTGCCACTTTTCTGCTTTCCCCCAGAAGGAAACCTAACCTGCCACACACACATCTTGCCAAGTTCAACATTTGGCTAGCCGCTGCAGTAACACCAGCAGGAGTGGCTTGCTATGAGAATGGTGGGCGAGATGCAGCTACTGAAATCCTTAGAACTGCATATCTTGGTTTGTTGTATGAGCTAGTGCTGCAAAAATATTCTGGCAAGGCTTGTGATTATTTTAGTTTTGCTCCCTATAAAAAGTCAGTGGGCTAAAGAACACTATTTTAAAATATTTTAAAAGAGATAACATTAGCACAGTTACATTTGCTTCTTCCATTGTGTGCTTTCATATCTCTGTGACTCTTTTCCCCACTTTTTTTTTCTTAACTTCTATTCCCCACCCTGCTTCTTTGGAAAGCAAAGACTCTACTCCCCAGAACTCCTTGCCTTAAGCCAACGCTGTCTTTGTATTGGAAATAGTCATTATAGTAGCAGTGGTAGACACTTTATATAATGAAACATAGTCAGGGCTTTCATCGGTGGAAGGTTAATGAGAGAAAACCCCACAATATTACTAAGTAAACACAGCACTAGGTCTGCTTCCTTGTCTGGGGGTCCTAGAAGAAAACAGTCTTTCAGCTTTGTAACAATGGAACCATATGTCAAGATTTGCTCTTGTGCAACCCATACCCCCAGGACTTTATAAGAATTGCACATTTAGTAGGATGATACGCTACTTGTTTTAAGGGAGCCTATGTATTTCAATGCCTGTCAGCAAGAAACTGCGAGTGTTAGTAAATAGTTTGCTTTCATGCTGCACTTTAAAACTCAGAGGATTCAGATAGATCATTGCTTTTCACCTGTGTGTCAGGTAAGGCTTTCTTGATCCCAAAACAGAAATCTTTTTCCTTTGAGGTCTTTCATGTGTTATTCATGGGGAAGAAACATACTGGATCCCACAGGGCTGTCTAGCACTGTAAGAACCAGGAGCTGAAAGCTGACCGAGTATAAAAAGCACTTGCTTTCAAATAATTGAATGCTAGAACAAATTAAGAAGACTGTGTAATAGAAATACCATGTCTCAGTTTTACTGGTGAAGACTGAAGGTCTTTCTGAAAATTGTTATTTCTCTTGAAGAAGGAGCAATGTACTAATACCCAGGAGATCACACTCTCTGTAATGAGCAATGCCTCTTGGTCCTAAACTCTCTAACTTCAAGATGACAAGCCTTCAAGGAGACCTCTGAGATGGAAGAGAGGAGGACAGTGCTTTTTTCCACAGCAGGGACTGGTAGGGCACATATAGTTAAAAGAGCTCTATTTGCTTTTCCATTGTATAAGCCCTGGATGAAAGTCCCTGCAGTGAGGCAGATCAATGACCACTGGACACAAGAGAGGGAAGTTGTCTGGGTGAGTGGCCAAGGAGACAGCCTGCAGAAAAGTCCATGTACATGCCAGGGAACAGAGAAGGGAAGTGATCCTGCAATTAGAACCCACAGCAGCATGGTGGGGACTGCTCTTCCAGTTTGTGCAATGGAGGAAAGGCCATGGAACCAACAGGAGGAGGGGAGAACAGCAGAGAAAGCAATGTTCCACAAAGGAAATCTTTCTGAAGTAAAAATGGCAGGGTTTAGTATTTACAGGAATCTAATGTAGACAAAATAACCCAGACAAATCCTATGGTAAAACAAACAAAACAACAACAACAGAAAAAGAGCATAAATGTAGAGCCACGACATGCCTATAGCCCTCATAAGGTGAGAGAAATGTTTGCACAGACCTGAGAATCTGTGGATCTTTGGATTTTTTAGTCCAGCTCCCTGTGGGATACAGATGAGTCACTTCATTCTTCTGCATCACTGGCACAGAGGTAGTTCTTCAAAATACAGACTTTGGAACAGAGGATAAAGATCCATAAAGCCAAGAATTTCATTATGTGAATACAAACAATGTACCTTTTCATGTTTATACATCTATTACTTAGCAAAAACATTCAAATAGTTCACCAGTAGCACTATTCTTGCTGGAGAAGATGTAAGGTAGAGGAAATCAATGGGAAAACTTAGTGAAACCTGAAAAGGTGTGATAACAGAAGTTTCTTTCAAGTTCTCTCATAGCAGCTCTTTCTTAGAAAACTGGGTGAGTGAAGAACATGCCATGAACATAAGTAAGCATGGTTGCATTTTTACTCCATGTGTCAGTGAAGCAAGTGAGGATTTTGATAATTTCCTGTATTTTCCTTACAAAGACCCCACAGCTACTCAGCAATGTCAGACCAAATTGCTCTTTTCTGTGTAAATCTGTGGGGCTGGGGTGAGAAAAGAAGGGTTATAGGATTTTGTAATATCCTTCTCTTTGGAAGGATACTTGCAAGGAATGAACACTTCTTATTGTAAATTTCAACCTGTAAAATTCATCTGCTTACGATGCCTATTTAACTCTGCAAGCTGAAACAGATGTTCATTCTTTATTTGTACTTCAAAATTGAAAATTAAGAACTATTTAGACAGCTATTATACTCTTCGTGTGACAAGGCCTGCCCCAGATGGTGTGGCTTTAAATTAGCCTGCCCTGCCCCATCACACTCTTGTTGAGTAAGAAGCTCTTAAGGAGCCTGTGTGTCTTGTAATAGCCTGTTCTTCTAAAATGGCTCATTATGTTCTACATACCATGGAAAAGGACCGATCTTTTCGGATCAGCTCTAATTCCTTTTGAATCAGTTTGTCATTACTTAGAAAAGACTAGAACAAGATCTTGACGCTGTTTCAAGGGGACACTTCCTACTGACATTGATAGTGAAGGATGAAAACCAGTATTTTTTTATTAACAAACTGGCACATTTCAAAAAGCAACAGGAATAACATATGCTAGGTTGACTTATTTAACTTTGATTTGTTGTGGATATTTTCTTTGGAAGTGGACTACATACATTATGTGAGTCACAAAGGCAAGGTGAAAATAGTGGGTAATACTCTTGAGACATGAATTATGAAGTAGACTTTTACATTCAGTGCTCAGAATGTGAAAATCTGTAGAAATGTTTATAAATACACATAGTTAAACAAATCTTTCAGGAAGCCTTACTGAATCAGGCACCTTCTGAACACTGACACACAAACAAGTTTGGTTTGGTTTCCACTACTCCACACCCTTTGGTGATATTAAAACAAATGAAAAACCAAACCTCATGCATATTGTGACCTAGACCCAGCTTAGAGATGCATACTATTTTATACCTAATCAAAACTACATTTCCAGATACACGGAAGAAAATCATCTGCCCTGGCAGTCCTGAGGGATGACCATTTAGAACCAGGGTCTTATCTTGCAGAATGTATCTGCATTCATCACTGGCTAAAGAAACTTTTTTCTTGCCCATGAAGAGGGTTTGATTGGAAAAGGCATAAGTAACTGTCAAGGAGCAGAATGGTTGCAGATTAGAAGCAAGATAAGAAAAACATTTGCTCTTAAAAAGTGTGACTTTTGATGCAGCCTGCAAATACGAGTGCCCTACTGTGCCTATCAGATTTTGTATAATGGGATATGTCACTAACATGTAGTGATGATCACTTGAATGAAGCCCTTAAGCCTACTAGCTCACCCACAGTTGAGCACCAAGTACTTCACACAGATCAGTCTCCAACAGATCTTCAACATGAGCTCACTGTTAAAGGACTACTAGTGTTCATTATATGAACAGCACAGTGGAGGCTGCCTGAGAATTGTGGCCAAACTGATACAGAGGAGAATGGGGTGATGGTGGACAGTCTAGGAGACATACAGCATGAGGACAAACATACAGACATCCATCTACTCCTGGGGTGCACAAGCCCCCAGATGTACAGAGGGACTGCCACTAGTGGCAGGCTCCTGGCCACTTCACTTTTGGGGCCTCTCAGTCACCATTCACCCCAAAGTAAAGAGTTGCTTTTGGACATTGTTTTCTTGTGGCTATATTCTGATCAATACCAGTTTATAAATCAGTCATGTAATGGAATCATATTTGGGTTGGAAGGGACCTCAAAAGGTCATCTAGTTCCAACCCAATGCCATAGACATCTTCTACAGAACAGGTTGCTCAAAGACCCGTCCAACTTGGCCTTTGAACACTACCAGGGATGGGCAGGGATGGGACAGCCACAGCTTCTCTGGGCAACCTGTGCCACTGCCTCACCAGCCTCACAGGGAAGACTTTTTTTCCTAATGCCTAAGCTAAATGTCCCCTCTGTCAGTTAAATTCATTCCCCCTTGTCCTGTCACTACAGCTCTTGTAAAAAGTCCCTCTCCAGATTTCTTGTAGGCCCTTTTATGGTCTCCCTGGAGCCTTATCTTCTCCAGGCTGAACAAGCCCAACTCTCTCAAGCCTGTCTTCACAGGAGAGGTGCTCCAGCCCTTCAGTCATCTTCATGGCCTCCTCTGGACTCACTTGAGCAGGGCCATTAATAATAAAAAATGATAAAAATTAATCCTATTTTCTCCATGAATCTCCTCATTGCTACATCCGCGCACAGAGTTGTTTCTATATCCTGCAGTACACAGGGAATATAGGTCTGTATGGTCTTTTTTGCATGTATATATAATAATCTTACTGGTCCAGAAGAGAGATTAGCGCCTGAACCTAACATCTACCGCTGCAGATAACACTACAAATCACACTAACAAATCCGTCCTATAACAGTGTCACAACTTTATCTAGCACAAGTGATAGTTGGACATTGTGATGCTGTGATGCAGTGCATGACTTGCTGTCATTACACATACAATGCTGTCACCTCAAAGTTCAACGCCCACACTTTCTTCCCTGCAGGACTTTTCTCTTTTTATCCCTCCCACTGACAACAGGCAGCAGGTGGTTTTCAGAGTTTGTCAGTGCTGCTTCTAGATCATACACAAGGAAAACTGTACATATCCCAAGAATGGTATTCTAAGACAGAGCTTACCAAGAGCTAAGCAGTAACTATAAAAGATGTCCCTTTCACCTTTTTGCTTTTAGAGTTGCCATCACACAGTTGGCTTGTTTCACTTGGTATCCCCTAGGATGTAGACTAAATAGAAGTACTTTCATCAGACATACAAAACAGAAGCTGAAGATGGCCACACAGTGTCAAAAAAAAAAAAAAAAAA
>NDXB01004741.1:0-15035 GCA_002631895.1 Agapornis roseicollis | reverse complement strand
AAAAAAGGCAACAAAGAAAAAAAAAAAAAAAAAAAAAAAAAGATATTCATAGGCAAAATTATGCTATTTAACTATGAAAGCTAGTACTTTTTTTCCTGCTGCTGTCTCAGGAGTACAATTGAAAAATGGGGAAGTGAATGTCAGAGCCTGCAAAATAGCAGAATTATGCCTCAGTGGCTTGAAACAAAATCCATTTGACTCATAGTGTTACCTGTGGGTGAGGAAAAGAGAAGAGAGAGTATCTATGCTCTGGCAGTAACATAATCACCATGTTGAAAACATGACCCAAGTCACTCACTCTTTTGGCCTTGGTAACTTACCACCTGTGTGCTTCTCCAGACAGTTATTGCACTGGGTTCTATTCATACACCTTCAGTAAAGCGCACTGGCTTGAACCGAAGCAATAATCTCTACTACTCCAGGACATGTCCTACAGCAGGTTAACATGAATTTTCTGACATAACCACAAGGTGCAGTCAAGTTACCATCACAGCTTAGAAATGGGAAACAGTTTGACAATAGGTATTTCAGAAGTGGAAGAGGGTGCATGCTAAAGGCACACTTTGCAAATACTTTCCAGATCACCACTGCAGCAGCCTTTCCAGTTAGGCAAGTTAAAAGGAAGAGATTTTCCATTTAGTGAGGTGTTCTGATTGGTTCTCCCCTCACCTCAACCATTTTTCTGTGTGTTCTTCAACCTCTCCCAGTATGGTACAATTATTGCAATTAAAATGCATATTACAAAATACTTTTGTCACTTAGTTCCCTCCCTCACTTGTACCACCTTATGGTCCAGCGTTAAAGTTTTCTGCAAACAGAAGAGTTTTCAATCAGAGCAGAAGGGTATAATCAGTTGTTCACCCAAAGGATTAACTAAATTGCTGATGGATAGCTCAAAGAATACAGGATTATTAAAGTACAGCTAATCAGTTCAAATTCAAGTCATGTATTAAATCTGCCATGATGGACTGAGATGAAAAGATGCATCTCCTAGTAACCAGTATCCCTACCATAAAGTCTGTGGCTAGAAAGCGTATGAACTGTCCTCACCAGAAATTAATTTCCTCTGTCCAGCTCTAAAACTGAGTTATTTTACTGTCTGTGGGACCACTCCCCTGAAACAGATGTTAACTGCTTTTCTGCCAATAAACAAACAGCTTTTATCTGTAGGATTTCCTCCTAGTAAGTACTGTTCCCAGAATGTGAAGAGCTAACAATTTTAAGAAAGCTCTTACCTAAAATCTCTGGAATTGTTCCTGTTTCTGCAAACTAGCTGTTCTGAGAAAATGTATTTCTTTCATATATGTATCTTTTTCTCTGTAAAGCAACAACTCATTCTGAGTTGCAGCAAGCATTCTGCTGTAGAGGTATACAGTTTGCACCAGGTCTATGGGGTTAGCAGTGCAGCTTTAACACTGAGGTTTAGTTAAACACAGGTAATTTCATGACCTACTTTATTGTTAAAGAATCTGCTACCTGTGCAGCACATTGCTGATTCTATGTTTGGTGAAACTGGGACATTTGGAAAAGCTGCCACAGCTTCAAAGCTAAAAGCTTTAAAAGTTTAAAAATAATAAAGCTTTTTATTTTTGAAGTTTTACCAATACTTTCAAATTTTTATTTAGTTTACCTGCCAATTTTTGAAATCTGACCTATGCCACAATCTTGTATCTTTAATTAGTGTAAATCTAATATTTTTATTCTAGTGGCTGTTAATGTCAAATTGTACATTCCACCTTTTGGATCTGTGGCTCCTTGTAATTAGGGTAATTTTAAAGGTGACAGAAGGGATCAATGTAAACTGTTCCTGACCACCATAATTTTTCCTAGTGTAGCTTAGAATTCAATACATACAAACGAAAGACCCCCAAATACTTCTGTTTCACTCTTATTTCAATCTACTGTTTTATTTACAGTTTCCTTAGCTGCAAATGAAATTTTGGAAAGACAGAAAATTGCAAGGGCCTCACCCTCTCCCTTCCTCCCACCCTGGCAATTCCCAAAGCTATTTTTTTGATGTATAAGTTCAAAATAGTCACTTACCTTTTGAAGTTCCATCATATAGTGCTGGAAAAAAGGTCCTGAGGTTGGGTGGTTGTGGTTTTGTTTTGCTGCTGATTGTTTTGTTTTAAAGGGAAATAAAAGCTTATTTAGGAAAAAAATACTTTATTTTCCAAAACAGACAGATTGCAATAAGAACAAAGTACAGTACAAAAATGTCTCACACAGCCTGCAATAGTTAATCAAAAACTAATCAAATACCTAACTTTTTGTCAAGGTCCTTTTGGGTCCAATATATATTTTTCATATTACAGAGGTAATTCCCACTTTACAGTGGCATCAGATAAAGTTTGCAAGATCGTTCATTGTAAGACAGTCACCAGTATTTGCTCTATTACAACATGTACCAGGTTTTGACATGGCTTTATTTTACCCCAGACACATTGAGTGTAGTTCAAAGTCAAGTATAAATTTCTCTCCTTGTGTCAGGAGTTCGGCATTAAATTCAGCACGTTTGCCTGGAATCTACCAGAACTCTTTCTCGGGTAAATATTTATATCCTGGTAGAAACTTTTTGCACCTGTCAATCCAATAGCCTGTTTCATAACGGAACAGCTGCACAAAATGTGATGGCACAACTGAATGTGTTATTCTCCCTCAGAGCCTCCAGCTTGTTTTACTGCCTTTCACAACTCATTATGAACTGCAGTGTGTGGCATGCCAAACACACCTAACACGAACATATGCACCAAGACAAACAGCTTCAAGGTTTCTCCTCCCATGCCTATCTTTGCAGAGGATGCAGTAAAGGTAGAACCTGTACCAACTTAGCAAGTCAGTACAGGCTGTGATCTCTTCTGCAGAACTCTAAAATGAAGGAAAACTAAAAAACAGGGCTGGTTTTTGTTTCTTCTTGTGAAACTTTAATTTATCACAGAATGGTTTGGGTTGTAAAGGACCTTAAAGATCATCTAGTTCCAACCCTACCACCCTTCTACAGGTGGGTACATAATTCAGTCAATAAAAGCAGGGGTAAAGTATTTGACAAATTCTATACACATACAATGTATAAACAGATGTTACTGTCACACCTTTACTTTTATTTCCATGACAATACTGTCTTTGCAATTACCTCAAGAATCTATTGTTTCTGTTGTGATCATTTGTTTTGCACTGCAAAGCTTGTTTTGGTCAATCTTATTTTCCCTCTTCATCTAAACTTTTCAGAAAAAGCTGAAAGTGAAGTCTGTAGGTACACAGAACTAGAATACCCCTGCATTAAGGCTTGAGGGCACAGGGACATTACAGGCACTTATGTCCCATTCACTGGAATACAGTGCAAAGAGTCCTAAGCCAGCTGAGACTCTAGCCAGCCATTCCATGTACCACAGAATACTGGCATTGCA
The DNA here is from genome assembly GCA_002631895.1 of Agapornis roseicollis. NCBI lineage: Eukaryota > Metazoa > Chordata > Aves > Psittaciformes > Psittacidae > Agapornis > Agapornis roseicollis. Next base: position 11,628 of record NDXB01004741.1, on the reverse strand, counting down.
TATATAAACAGCACAAGTCTAAGTAGTCTAAAGTCGGCTTCACTGTTTACATGCAGCATGCAGCAAGCTTGGGTACCTCTGCACTGGAATCACCACTAGTTTTCCCTGTGCCAGGATAAGCACAGGGAAAGGCAGGCTTTACAGCGTTTTCTGTCACCCCATTTTACCAAGTCTCTAGATGTTCCTTATCTTATAGTTTTGCTAAGGTTGGAAAATCCAATGCCAACACATGTCATTAAGACTTTCTCCCCACCCATGTAATCTTCCTCAGGGGCCTTTGTTTCAATTTTAAACATGATCTGGAAGAAGCTTCTCAAGTGTCGCAGAAATTCAATTCTGAGGGAGAGAAAACAACAGAGTTTAAGAAACAAAACAGAAAACCCATTAGCAATACATACCAACACTGATGACAGCACTGCGTACAATGAACATAACAGAAAACGTTGCTTAGTACAGAGAAAGAAGCCTACAGGCTCCAAACATTATTCTTACTTGTGCTGCAGAAGCAGCTAGTGACCCCTGCTGAAACCACTGTACTCTGTATGAGCAGAGAGAAGAAATGCCTGGTAGCATAGCAAGACAAAATGGTGAGGAAGAAAGAAAGGAAAACATATAGCCAGGCAAGGTCACTTACTAATGATGCTGACTTCCCATCAGGGCCATATGAACCTAATAGCAACCTGTGCAAATCCCCCCTCTGCCCAGCTCAAAAAACAGAAATCAAAGAGGGATAGCTAAAAGTCTGGCCTTGCATGCATACTTTAAGAAGAGAAATGTCAATTCCTAAAGCATGACTTTGATTTGTATCACTAACATATCCACTTCTTAGTTAAATGTTACGTTAGAATCACATTCTGACTCAGAATTCTTCCTGTTTTCTCCCCTCATTTACAGGAGGAAAAAAAAAAAAAGAGAGAAAAGCAATTTTCTTTTCATCACTTTAGAATAAGAAGCACAAAGAGACTAAACAGACACAGCAGTTGCTCCTGAACACCCACTGACTGGAGGGTGAGTGACAGGAAAAGCTACTGAAAAGTATTAAAAAAAAAGGAACAAAACCAGCCCAGAAACCATTCCTACTGTCTTCCCCAAAACAGGGAACAAGCAATTACACTAAAAGCCTACAAATATAAAACTGGTAATTGCTCATGACAGACAGAAGTCTGGTCTCTTCCAATCATGCCCACAAGCACGCCTGCAGTCTTGAACTAAGGTTTAATCTCCTCCAGCAATTGGTATGTGCCCTTCTTAGGTTAAGTTTAACCTTTAAAGAAAGGGAATCCAACCCACACATTTGTTTGGCTGGCAGTCTGTAAAAAGCTTCTGCTCTGCAGGCTGAGAGCATAATCACACTTACATCATTACACCAAAGCAAGGGAAAGTGTCCACAAAATGGGAAGGTGGAAGCCAAGGTATAGGACTGTCCCCACTGCTTTCCTAGCAGCTCCTGTTCACAGAAGCTGTGAACAACAAAAGCTGCAGGAACAAGAACTGCCTTATGCACTTCCTTTGGGCATGCTGCTGCTCCTGCGCTTGAGCTGGTGCATGGGGTAAGGAGGGAAACACCAGGACTCAGCAAAGAGGCTCCTGTTACCTACAGAGGCCTGTTCTTAGCAAGACCTGAAAGTTATATGGGGGGGCAGCCAGCTGAATACCTCTGCAGGGTGAATGCAGGCACATGGCTACCCATGCTACATACAACTTTCTATCTCTACCATTCCAGGCTGGTATCTGGCTTCAGCACAGACACCAACTCTTTAATTTCTCAAATGGGTTAACAGTTGAAAAAAAAACCAAAAAGCACCTTTTCTTCCATGCCTTACCAAATGCAAGGTTTATGGTTCCTGCTATAATGGGCAAAGGAGCATATGCTGGCACAAACACTTCAGTGAAGCTGACAGGCAACAAGCTCTGAACTAGCCGCCTCCTCAGCTGGGTCCCCTCCCAGAGCTCTGGCAGTGTGACAAGAAAGCAGCCAAGCCCAAAACAGCAGGAGTGGTGTGCTGAGCTGAAAGGCATGCACAGAATAAACTGTGTAAATGCCAGACGCAGTGTGGAGCTGGAGGCTGAGAGACGCTCATCAGCAAGCTCTGCACCACATTGGTGGGCTCAGTTCAGTCCATTCCTCTCTTTGCACATACATGAACTACTGTGCTTCTTTACCTCTTCTCTGTTTTGAATAAAAGCAGAGTGAGAAAAAGCAATAGGGCTTTGCCACAGCTCCCTGGTACACGGGAAAGGCTCACAGGGATGCGAGCAAAAGGGAGCCTGCCTGGGAATGTCAGAGGGAAATCTGGGAGCAGCAAGAAAGAGGCCAGCTGTCTTGCAGAAGCACAGTGGTAAGAGCCCTAGAAACAGGAGAAAACCGGAGGAAGTCAGGGGTATGTGACAGGGCACATCAGAATGCAAGTCTTTATTAGCTAGAGGCTGTTATGGGTTGTGTTGTGGGAAGACTTGCACCTCAAACAGGAGTGGAACCTACACCAAACATGCACGTACGGACTGGAGAACTGAGGGAAGGGGTGAGGTATGTAGAAGTTTTATTTTGCTGGGACTTTAGAACCGTATGCTCAGGCATGAACAAGCAGAATGGGACACTTTTCCTTAGACCCATGAATTGCTACATGAGCCAAACTGCAGGTATTCCTCAGTGGCAGTGCTTTCAAATAAACACCCACTGTATTACCAATAACTTAAAAACAGTAATCCATCTGTTTACCAAGTGCGGTATTTCTCAGAAGGCTGCTGGTACACAACCACCTCACACATCTTAGCTCTCTGTCAGGGCAGAGTGACCGACTTGCAGATCCGTGCACCAGCGGTGACTCCTTGGCTCCACGACCCCAAGAGCAGCGCAGGGCTCAGCTGTCAGCGCCGGTGGCAACGGCACGGCTCCACAGCGCCCCGCCGGGACCGAACGCGCCCGAAGGAGGAGTGGGGGGAGCTCGGCCTGACGCGCAGCTGCCGGGTGCGGCCTGCGGTGGGACACGCGGGCCACCAAGGGGCGCTGCGGTGAAACCGCGGCCCTGGTCCCGGTTCCGGTCCGGCGAGTGGAACCCGGGGAGGGGAGGGCAGAGGAGGAGAGGGGAAGAAGACGAGGGAGAGAGGGAGGGGGGAAGGGGAAAGGAGGCGGGGGAGAAGGGGGAGAGGGATGGGGAAGAGAGGAAAGGGGGGGGAGGAGAGTAAAGGGGAGGGAAAGGAGGAGGAGGAAAAGAAGGGGGGGAGAAGGCGGAGAAGGGAGGTGAGGGGGGAGGAAGGAAGAACAGGAAGAAGGGAAAGAAGGAGGGAGGAGGAGAAAGGGAGGAAAGAAAGAGAGGGAGGGGAAGAAGGAAGGTCGGGGCTGGGTGGTGGCAGATCAGCAACGCCGGCACGGATGGCGCCCAGGATGGAGCCAGAAGCACCATAGGCGCCCTGCCCATGGCAGCCCCCGCCTCAGGCGCTGTGCCCGTGCCCTCCCCTTGAACCCCGTAAACCCTCTTGAAACCATGGGCCATGGCGCTCAGGCTTTCCGGTCGCTCTCATGGCTCATATCAGCTCACCTGCACGCAGTCCTGCCAGACTGTGAGGTGACAATGCTGCCAGCACCCTGCATTTGATTTTAAAGCTCAGCTTGACAGACAGGCACACACTTCTGTGAAATCTGGAGCGTGAGGCAAGGGGTCTAACACACAATAATCCTTCACAGTGAGGGTGGTAAAATACTGAACAGATTGCCCAGAGAGGCTGGAGACATGCAAGGGCAGGCTGGATGGTTCTGGGCAATCTGATCTAGATGAAGCCATTCATCTAGAAGCCAATCTAGGGGCTTACATGGTTTATAAAGAGCTTCATATTCTGCTGGGTGAAGATGTTACATGGAGAGATGTCACAGCCCCAAGAGAGAAAAGAAGGGACAAAGAAATGGAACATGACAGTACTGCCATTTACTTAAAAAGCCTGCGCATGCAGTGAGTTGCTCAGAAGTCACATTTCCTAGCCCTTTATGAGCAGCTTTTCACAGGGGTGCTGCAGAATGAGCTGTATGATCTCTGAACAGATCTGCACAAAGCTGATGAGTCACAGAATCACAGATTTTATGATCCCATGTGACACGCGATGCTTCAGTGTCTGCTCCTGACATCCATCCCTGCTGCACACTCCTACCTTGGAAGGAATGACAACCAATCCATTTGAAATCAGCCCGCTTACAAAATAAACTAGTGCCCTTGCATGATTTTCATAGCATCAACCAAACAAAAAAGGCAGGAAAAAACCCCCACCAAAAAAACACTCCTGGATGCACGCTTAACTGTGCACTTCAAACATTGAAATCTACTCTTTGTAAGCCTTTCACATGGATACTTACTTTACAGGGCATTACTTTACCCTTGTGTAATGGGAGGCTTCCCTGTCTTACCCTCAAAATGTGGTGAATGTTTCCAAGGTATCATGGGTTGAGAACAGCAGTTAGGCAATTTCTAGCTCTCATGTGATGGCACCACCATTCTTCAGTTATCACAGTACTGTACCTTTCACGTATACAGCACCGGTACCATGATAACCGAAAAAGGACAGTTCACAGTCTTATTATTTGATGCCATTGTCAGATAAACAATCCTCCCTTCATCTAATTAAAGAAAACTGCTCAGTCACTATGAATAACTGTGATCTAGTCACTTGTCAGTCTGATAGAATAAATGATCTTTTTAATACCAGATACCCTTCCCCTAATTTGTATGCTGTGGCTAGCAATGTAAGATATTTAGTCTTTTTCTATCCTCTGAACCACTACTGCCTGCAGACAAAGCTTTTAATAAAAATTGAGACTGAAGCATCAGATAGAAGTCCACTGCCTGACACGGCTAAAGTTTTGGGGTTGCACAAAGCTCCATGTGTTGAACTCTACAGCCATTTCCTATGGACAACTACAGCTTCAGTGTTTGGCTAGCCATTTGAAACACACCGTTTAATGCCACAGGTACACAGAGATCACTAACAAAATGTGATAGTGTATGCTAGGCAACAATCTAAGATGCAGAGCCAACAATAAAACCCATTTCTGCAATTCTCAGAACCAGGAATAATAAAGACTAGTTAGGGAATCATCTTCTGATGCATAGAAATAAATACTAGGTAACTTACACCACCTGTCTCATTTGAAGACAGGTACAAGCTATTCTACTTGTAGCCACAGGCTAAGTCTCACATATAAAAAAATACAGCTGTGTAATAAAATTAGTGAATTAAACAAGACTGGGTAATTAAACAGAATAAAATAACTTACGTGTATGGAGACAGAGGTCCTAACAGGACTTTGGAAACATCTCGTTGTCCAAGGGTCATGAGGAGCAGTGCAAGGCTCTGATTTGTTGAATCTACACAGCCTCCCTGCAAACCAGAGTGTTTTAATAATTAATCTCTGTACAAACCAGAAATTGGGATGGGAGGAGAGTAATGAAGGAGAAAGATATACTTAAAAGGCTGTATTACCGCCCCAAATTTTCAAGGGCCAAAAAGATAAAAATCTAGGTTTTGCAACAATGACAAATTAATTTCACATGTAAGGCTGGGAAAGAAACAGAACTAAAACAGAACCAAATAAAAAGGTCCTATTAAAGATCTCTCCCAGCCTGTTTGCGTCTAACATCATAGAATGTAAGCACTGAAGAATTTCTTTGCAGTAAATAGAAAATAGTTATTAATTTAGTTATAGCTCATGTGCATGTGAAGATACCATGAAATGCAGAGCTTTCACACCCATGAAATTACACTCAAACAAATAGATCAGTGCTTGCAGGTGCAAACCAGCAAATTATAAGTTGTTTCACACACATCCACCTAAGCCCTTGCTGCTATCTTCTGTGGTTTTACATTTGTAAACATTTTCCCCATCATATATAAAGTCAGTTGTTTGGTTTTTTTTTTTATTGCTATGTGAGAGCTATGCATAAAATTATGTAGAACTAAACTGTACATATTTGAGTGTAGTAAGTCATGCATGCATGGTAAATTGTTTGTATTTGGAAGGTGTTAATTATGATGCACATGTAAATTAGAATTGGAAGGTTTTCTTCGTTTACAAGACTTGAATGTAAATCAAACAGGACACTTTAAGTCAAAACTGCATTAGAGAGAATTTAACAATTACTACTATGCAAACACATTGAAAATAAAGAAAATATACAACATAACATTATTTTGGATGTCCTCATACTTAGACTTAGCCACAGCCACACAAAATCTGTGAACGGTTCCGCAATGGATCAGGCCTTATGCTAAGCCCTCTGAATAGGCTCTCTAGAGAGAGCAAAACTAGAAATTCATCCTTTTAAAACTAAGTTCTCTACTTAGGTAGGGTGACCGTTTCCTTTGTGGGCAAGGAGTAACCTGCTGTAATTTTAAGAAACAACATCATTGAAAGAGCTGAGAGGGGCAAAATAAATTTTGGGCTATGCAGGTTAAGAAAACACAATCATGTGACACCCACAGCGCATTTACTCAGTGAGAGGGCAGACAGGAACACCTTTCCAAGGACAGTTACTGAAAATACAATTTTTAAGATGGCTTTGCTTCAGGGTGACAACTCTCAGCTCTGGTCTTCTGAAAAAGAAAGCCCCCAAAAAACACCCCATGCCAAACCAAACCTACAATTCTCTGCACTTACTGCAACAAATGATACATCACAATAAAGAAAACATCTTCATTACATGCGCTATCATGACCCAGCACCTAGCAACACGCTCTTGCAGCAGCCCTTGCCCTTTTAGCTGTGTGAGCCTGCCATACCAAAGTGAAATTCTTGCACTTAATGTAATGTCCTCTGTGGGACTGACTGAAGACTCGTGCTTTGTCTTAAATGGACAGAGTACCTGCAGAATTTGTTGGTGCAATCTAGAGCCACAGCTCTCATCAGCTGTATTTGCCAATTCAAAACTTGCAGAAGCATATGAGAGTTTTGTAAGTATTCCTGGCAAAAAACTTTCTGTATCTGCAGTTTAGTTAATAACTCAAAATGCTTTTTATAACTCAGATGAAAACTTGACATTTTCTGATCTTGTTTTGTTTTTCTAACGTTGAAAACATAGAACATCTATTTTTATGACCAAATTTCTAGAAAAGGTTCAGACAGCATGGAGACAACCATAATATAGCAAAACGTGATACATCTGAGCCACTTACATAAGCTCTCTTGCTGCAGTGAATCAGACATCCCCACTATTGTTGTGCATCAGGAATGTGCTGTTATGCCCATTCCCACATAAGCAGTTGCCAGACAGGGAAATTAAGTGATCTGCTTGTAATCTTATGATCACAGAACAGTCACTCATGACAAATGAGGAACATGCTGCTCCCCAGAAGGCGAACTTTTTTCTCTCAATCCACCTGCCACTTACGCAAGAGTGCAAAAATCAAAAACAACCATCCCAGGAAAAATGGGATGGACAAAGTCAGAGCTAAACTACTGACATTTGTTCCAAAATAGCTGGCATTCACCACCAACACAAGATGCACTTTCCAATCCACATTAATTCACTTTATGGCAGTTTCTCCACTATTGTGTCTGTGGACAAAGCCACATCCAGCTGCATGTGACAATGAGAGACACAGATCACTTAAAATCCTGTCTACTTTGAAACACAACTATAGAAATACCACAGCTGACAAATACCATAACTCTAGGTATTGGACAACAGTGTTTCAATAAGGATTCTGAGCTTGACACTAGCTTTGATTTAGTAGCATACACACATTTTCCTCCCTTTCCTATGCAGTACATACTTGCATGCCTTTCTTTTCCTTTTTAATTCCAGAAGAATGGAGGAGAACCTTGTCACACTGAAGTAAGCCCATCTTGAAAATTAAGCCTTTGGTGAAATGCTTTACTCATTTTAGCTCTAGTTCAATAAAACTTGTGCACCTCCAAGCCCCCATAACAACATGACCTTTCTTCATTAAATGACTCAGCCTTAAATATGTATTGCGCCCTCTCCTATTTTTCATTATCATAAGCAACATAAAAATTCAATCCTTTTCCAGTTCTTCCAGGCCTTTTCATTCTGCAAATCACCTTCTATATAAAGCTTCCATAACCAGTGCCTTTCAAAGACAAGAGGAAAATATGTATTGGCCTTCTACAATTAAGCTAAAATAAGAAGTGCATGTGGGTTTGTAAAGGCAATACTTTTGAGTCAGCCACTCAATGTCCCCTCTTTCAGGGGCACTGTAATTAGCACTGTACTGCTTAGTATTAGTGAATTGACTCTGACATCTTTCCATTAATAAAGGTACATAAAAAACCTCCATTGATTTCAAGAATCAGATCACCTCTTTCACTTCTTTTTGAAAGCTTAGCAAAAAAAGGTACCACTTAGCATTTAACACATCGAGGTTCATATCCTTAAGATTTCCTAGGTGGTAAAGTTCACATAATAGCAAGCATTAAGCAAGCACTTTAAGAGATGTCCCTCTGAGCCTTTAAACAGAAATGGACTCCAACAGCTTTGTGGGTGGCCGGAACAGCTAAAGCTCTTCTACAGATAATTATCTGCAATGCTCCCAGGATGTCCTTTTCTGGTCAACACTCCCTGGCTCCTTTGCCCTCTGCCAAAGAAGCCAGGCAGAGACAAAAGAAAAGACACAGATGGAGGAACAATCTCAAAGAGACAATCTAAACACAGGGCAAAAAATTCTCCCTGAAGTCCTGTCCAGTGAGCAGCTGGTGCAGAGTGTCACTTAAAGACTGCCTGCTCAGAGCAACTTAATTCTTCCTCTATGCACAGCTTTCCCAATTTTTTTTTTTTAGTAAACATTTTATCTAAGCAAAGAAACATAAAAAAAGGTATTTTCAAATTAAATAAACACTGCATGCTTTGCAACATGTTTTACATCCTCTCTTGGGTCAACACTAGATCAAACTGACCTCAGCTCAGAAAAACAAAGAGAGAGATGATGAGAAAGCTCATCTTTCCAAACTCCTCGCTAGCTAGTGCAGAGTGAGCATGCCTGTCATACATAAATTCAAGTGTGCATTCTAGAAAATACAGAGTAAACCCCACCATACTGCCTATGACAGACAGAGTGGGAAATTCATGAACAATGACTAAGGACTGAGCACTCCAGTGGATAAGCAGCACAACAGCCAAAAATGCGAACAAATGGACTTTTTCACCATGAGCTGCTGCCATGGAGGACCACAGGCAGTCCATATGCTGCTCAGCACTTGTCAATCACTTTTGGACTGACATGTTCCATACATAAAAAACCCTTCCAGAAGCACCAGCAGTACCATAGCAGACCACAGCTAACAACCCCACTCACTCAGAATCTGGCCTTCAAAGATACTGAAACCTCATGGCCCATCACTATATCATCCAAAGACTTGCCTGACCCTGCTTCCTTCTCAAATGCTCTTTTCCTGTTGTCCCAAGATCCTCAGTATCCTGGTGCTTTGCAGAATTTGACTAATCACATTCAAATGGCTACAGTGCACTAAAGTAGGAAATGTATCTAGTTCAGGCCTTTCCAGCCCCCTTAATTTTGGAACTCCTCTGACTGAAGTACAGTATATAGACAAATTCCCTCACTATTTTCAATCTGTCACATGCCCGATGATTTTCAAAGGAAAAAAAATACTTATTGCTTCTGATGAAATGATGCGGAAATTGGATTTTTGATGCCTCCAAACACCTGACTATGTGAACATGTTTTCCAAGAGATTTCCTAGGGTCTGGAGTGTACTCCTTGGTACACATTTGTGGTGCTCCTATGAGAGAAGAACCCTGGGCTACAATAGGTAAGTCCTGAAGCAAGATGGTGCACTGAATAAAGACCAAGTGTTCCACAAAGACTGAAACAAATGGGCATGTAAAACTGATGAAGGGTTTGGAGCAGAGAAAGGAAAAGATAACATGGGCAGAGATGAACAACCTACTATTGGCTTGAACCCAATATATGAAGTTAAGGGATATTTTTATAATTTACTAAATCACCAAATACAGAATCTCATTAGTAGCTTTTTAATACTTGGCAAAGCCGTATCAGGTTATTCCAGTTCAGAGAAATTAGTTTTTATTTAAACAGTGAGTACAATTTCTAGGTGACTTCCTCCTAAAGTCCAAACACATTTTGTCAATACTAACAGCTACTTATTTTAACCATTGTGGAGATACATAACAAAAGCAGGCTATTAAATCAGGAACTCACCATGATGCTAATTGACAAATCATTTGTAAAACTGAAAGTTGCTCCTCCGCTACAACTCTCACCACAAATGAAAGACAGAATAATAAACCAAATAAATTATACTCCAGAATGTGTACTGCAATGAACTTAAGATTCCCATGCAAACAATGAACTAGCTCCCTTCCAGTAAACCTTTCAGCTGACTCCTCATACAACCAACACATCTCAGCACATTTAGCTTTTTTTTTTTTGGCATTTGCAACTACTACGATTCATAGCAACATCTCCGGGCCATAGGAAATAATACGGCCCAGCAAAGCATTGCAGCATTAATGAACCATTCAAAACCAGTCCTTATTTGGATGAAGATGACACTGGCAGGATTAGATTTCTCTGTTTGGATTTTAAAGCATCTGAGGATGCTCCCAAACCACCTCCTCCTTTACCAGTATGTCATTGCCATCTTCTATTTCAGCTATACACACAAAACACATTGGTCACTTACCCTGTAGACCTCCTCAAGCAGCAGTTTAGCACAATTCTGGCCAAGTTCCTCAGGAAGCACAGCTGCTCCCTGCCCCTGAGGGTTTGAGGCTAACTCAGCACTGAGAACACTGCCATTGATGGTTTCTGCTGTAAGGCACAGACCAAAACCTGGTGATCTGAAAGAAAAGAAAAGAAAAAGTACTTTTAAGGACCAAAAAAAAAAAGAGGAAAGTAAAAATCGAGTAAGAAGCCAACTATTCCCAGCCAGTGTTCTCCTTAAGTCACAAACAGCTCCTCTCAGGGGAGAAACTGGACTTTCTGACAAATTTCCTGTTCTATACATTCCATTCACCCTGGGAAGAACACAACAAACATTAATGGCAGTATTTAAAAGTCTAACCCTGTGCCATTTGCCCCAGATCCACTGTGCTGATTATTCCTGGCACAAACAACAACAAAAGAATAAACCATCCCAACCTCAGAAATACCCTCCTCTACTAAAAAAAAGAAAAAATAAAATAAGATACTGGCCTTCCACATTTATTTAATTCATGTTTGATGTACATTTCAAAGGTATATGGAGTTCCTGCTCTGCAACATTCAAAAAGCAAAAGTTTCTTAAGGGACCAAGCTCTTTCCCTGGAAGCTTAAATATTTAGCAGGCATTTATACAGCAGCAACAAGGAGAATAATAAAAAAAAAAGCTTGATCATGGAGAATAAATAAGAGGAACTAGAGATGTGTGCCCATCTATGGGGGTATGATATAACAGGCATCACAGAAACATGGTGGGATGGCTCCTATGACTGGAGTGTTGGAATGGAAGGTTACAGTCTTTTTAGGAAAGACAGGCCTGGCAGGCGGGGAGGGGGAGTTGCCCTTTATGTTAGGGATAGGCTGGAGACTATGGAACCCTGTCTGGGGACAGGTGAGCAGTTAACAGAGAGTTTGTGGGTCAGGGTTAAATGGAGAACAGTGATG
>NDXB01004740.1:40064-58145 GCA_002631895.1 Agapornis roseicollis | reverse complement strand
AGAGCATGAAGCTCACAAAGTCCTTGGTCAGAGTAAAACATTCGAGCAGTAACTAAAAACATTGGTGTTACCAGTTTTGTTCCCAGGTTGAGTCAAAACACAGTGCTGCACCAGCTACTATGAAGAAGGAGAAAAATGACTGCTACTGTTAAACCCAGGACAGACAGGTAAAGTCACTGTTTAACTAGTGTCTTTCTACCTGAACACACAATCACTTGACAGCTTTGCAGTGTTTGACAAAGAGGCACTATCAAGCCTTTTCTAATTAGAGCAGCCATTTTTCACAGAAACATCAAGTAACTGGTCTGTTTAAAGTCTAGATAAATATCTAACTATATACCAGCTGCCATGATAAGGCTGTTGAGCCTTTTGTGAATCTTCATCTGGCAAGATCCAACTCTGTTAACAGTATTACTTTATTCAGAATGAACTAAGTATTACTTCCAGCCTTACAAAAGTCTATTTACTGGTCTGGAATATAATATAACAGATTAAGAGTTAACAGGCAAGAATGAAAAGCAAACAAGTGACAACTTCTGAGAAAAATTTACTTTTTCAGGTAAATGGCATAAACAGAAACATCTTTCAACTTTACTTGGACAACAAAATGACAAGTAAGGAATCACAAAGCAAATTCTGGCCATAATGAGGTCTTCTGCTAAGTGATTCTTGCTCAGTTCTTACAAGTTCTGCCTCAGTCTATGCTAAAGAGTACACTGCTTTGTCAACATCCACTTTCTATTAAGAGAAATCTATCACCGTTACATGCTCTGCACGTCCAGAAGCATCAGCAGCATGTTTAAAACAGTGGCATCCATCCACAGCTGCCACTTGTGAATTTTTTCTTTGAGCAAGAAATAAACGCCAGGGCTGCTGGTGCTAAAAAACCCACACCCTTCAAGCGACTGAAGTGCCACAGATTCCCCTTACCATTTGCAGCCCACTGCAGGGACCACACAGCTCGGCCCACAGCCAAGGAACCTGCGTCCGCCAGAGCCCACCGCCTAACACCTCTCCCTGGACCCCTCAGACCCTCCGACCGCAGGCTGCGAAGCCGCACCACAGATACCCCCTTCGGCCTTCACAACCCCAGCCCACCTGGGCCTGTATGTAGAGGGAGACGCAGTCTGGGGAGAGGCGGTGCGGCTCGAGGAGCTGCATGCAGCGCTGCAGGTGTTCCTCGCCGGCCGACAGCTCCTCTGTGTCGGTGTGGTTGACACCCAGCTCGTACTCCAGCACAGCCCGCCGCACAGCCAGCAGCCGCGCCTCTTCGCCCTCCTCGGCGGCGCTCAGCAGCTGCTTGACCTCCTGAAGCAGCGCCCGGGCGCTATACTTGGAGCGGTACGGGTCGGTCTCCGGGTCCTTACGCGACTCCACGACGGACAGCGTCCGGGCGGTCCGGAACTTCTCGCACACCGCGGCCCACCCGCAGCCCCCCATCGCCGCCATCTTGCCTCTGCTAGCCGCCCTGCGTCACGCACGCCGCCAACTGACGCGCTGCCTTCCAATAACGGCAAGCGCTGCAGGGGCGGCCCCGCCCCTCCTCCCGTCTGGTTGTCATGGCTGCCACAGCGCGGCCCGTCCTTCTGCCCCCGGCTCCTGCGGTTCCAATACTCGGTGCTCCCCACAGCCCTCCCTGTGCCGGATCTGCGGGAAAACGGCACCGAGCGCTTCACATCCGCAGACGGTGGCAGACAAAGCGTGCGAGCGCCACAACGGCCGCCGATACCTGGCACCTGTGGAACATGCCAGAGGAAGGGTGGTGGAGGGCTTGATGCCACGTTTTTCTGGATTTTTTTTTTCTCTTAGAATCAGTTTTTTAATGTAAGAGCTGTTAACGAGGCAAGGTGTGGTAACTGTCCATGCTCAGAAGCATTGCTCCCCACTGCACCAAGTTTCCAGTAAAACACTCATCTCCCCAAGACATGCATGATGTTTAGTTTAGTTTAACGGCAGAAAAACATCAGCTGGGCAAAAAGAAAAACCTTTAAAAAAAGGCAAAACAAAAAAGCAAAAAAAACCCAACAGGGAGCCAGTCATTTCAGCAAACATGATGTCTGGGGATACGCAAAGACAGGCTGCTTTACCAAGGAATAAGGACAAAGAGGAATGGCAAGCAGGTTTTTACTCTGATAAAAGTCAGCTCAGTCCATGTCTGTACCAGAAGCTAATCAAGTCACTTGTTAAAATCATGCCATCGGTTCCCATTCTTAGACCAGTTGTTTCTCTTGAAGCCACCACCGCCTTGCCTCCCATTTCCAAACCTGGAGAACCCTCGTCCTGCCTCCTGAGGGTACTCTTCCAGCTCAGGCAGTTCCTTTGCCACCGACAGTTGCCAACGCCTGGTGTCTGTCCACTGTTCCTGAAAAAAAAACCCAACATAACTGGATGTCATGGGCCTGCAGGCGTGTCCAAGGTAAACTACTGAATTCACTCTTGCTTGTAATAAGGCATTTCCAGACTAATCCCACCCATACCAAAATAGGCCAGAGAGCCCTCCTGGGAGACAACTCAGTCCTGTGACAAAGGATAAACAATCACAAAAAGACAGGAGTGAGTGAAGTCAACAGAAAATTGGTTAACTCTCAAAGACACTGGAGAGGTCAAACACAAGAGTAGCCAAGGAACAAAGGATTTAGTTTGATAAAAAAATACTAAGAACTGGAATGAGAAAGAGACATGACAAGGTATTTTCTAACAACCGTGCTGTGCTTGTTCTAATGACTGTTGTTTGTGCAACATCCTCATTAAAACGCAAACCTTATCCTTCCAAACCACCCTGTATTCTACCCTATACATGGCAACCAAATTTAAAATCCTCAGGATCTAAAGCCAATTCTGACTATAAGAACTTACCTGTATGTTACTCAGCTCACCAACAGGGACATCAAAGCACACCCCCTATAGCAGGGAAAAAAAAAAGCCATTTGCTTTCCAAAGACATATCCAAGAATGGAGACACACACAGTTCCACGCAGGCAGCAAATGCAACCACTTATACACACTAAGTGTAGAAAGCAGGAATGGCAGAAAGCATGGTCTTTTGCAAGAAGCTTTTTATAAGCTCTGTGCCAACAGCAGCATTGCCTGCCACCAGCCTGTCTGTTTAAAAGTAAGACAGTCATCATCTGAAACCACAAGCTCCCTGGCAACACACTTGCAAAGCAGACATGTGCCAGAAATGTCACAGGCTGACAGTCAGGTGAATGCTGTACTGCTCAGGTCAGTCATTCACTGCTTTACAGCTGTCTTCTTGTGGTGGTGGTATATAGGATTAGCATAAGCTTACAATATAAAGGTCAAAACAAGCACTCCCACTATATACATATTTCTGATGACACCCTTTTTTTTTTTTTCCTAAAGAAAAAATTCCTGCATTATCATTTAGAAGCAGAATCTCCATCCAAATAAAGTGTCTTGAAACACTAGCTTTAATGCTTTTTATTTGGTTGGGGGGAGGGTGTTGGCTGTTTTAAATAATGAATACAAAAGCAGCAGTTTCAGGGGAGCTCACAATAGATTAACATTTTCTGAGAAATGAGATTAAATTGGGATAGAGCAAGGTATCAACATTTCTGTACTAATCTTTCAGACCGCCTGTCTCAGTCACTGCAAAAACTGGCTAAACACACCCACCCACCCTTCGTCCCCAAGGCTGGGCCATCTTACCATTTTCCCCTTGAGGAACCGCATTGAGGATACTTTGGAATCTACTTCTTCACCTAGCTGTTCTTTTAGTCCTCGCCAGGCATAGCTCATTGTATGCATTTCTATTGAACACTTCAACACCATGGTCACGAAGCCCTTCAGGAAACAAACAGAAAAATGTTTGTAAGACTAAACTTGGTTGGACAGCCTGTAACTCACTAACTAATGAACTATGCAATAAATAACTTAGTATTAAATATTACATTACAATAACAAGAAATTAACTTCCCAAAAGTGAAGCAACTAAAATCCTCCTAAAAAGATGAAGGCATACATCTCACATAGGACTGTGCATTGACAGAAACACCAAGAGCATTTATGCACTTTAGCCAGAAGTAGACACATTTATTCAATATATACAGTAAGTTACTGCTAAAAATCAGGTATGAAAGTCCCAAACTGATGCAAGAAGCATAGTCCAGCCACATGCTATTTCCAAAATCGTGTTACTATACAAACTAGGCCAAGTTCTCCCTAAATGCACGAGAAAAATTAAGTGCCATACTTTTCTTGTCAAGTTCTCTTTGAAATCAGGTAAACAAATTATAGGCCACTGAAATATTACAGAAATATAAGAGCTCCATGGGAAGGGAAAACTACAATAGCACAAACCCATCTATTAGCTTGTAAAACATCATTAAATCTCCTAGACCAAAGTCTTCTGTCACTGTGATCACTGGAGATATTCTTTTAATTTTAGAAAATTTACTGATACCAAGTTTTTCTGGTTTCTTGTATAGTATCAGTAAGAGCTGACTTCAATTAAGGAACAAGCAACAAACCAGAAGCTGGAGATAAAAGCTACTCAGAAACCCTACAGAAAGAGCCTGAGAAGATGCCACACTTGGACCGGATGTTAAGCAATTCATTTATCCATTCTTGTTAACACAAGTACAGTATTATTTACCGCAGTTGAGTTGAGTAAGGAGCGCTGCTGTATGTAAGATGCCCCAGAAATATGGGCTAGAGCTGCAGCCAGGGCAGCAACTGCCCCTTTTTCATCTATGAGCTCTTGAGCAGATTTTCTGAAGTAGTCTACTGCAGAAGGAGGAATGGCCTCCAACAACCTACATGGGTGACAACACAAGTTTAATATATCAGCAAAGGCCTGTGTGAAGTGCAGTTATGTTAAAGACAGACAGCTTTCAAGATTAACAAATTATCTCTAAAAGCCTTGGCTCTCATGCTTCATTACCACCCCATTAACTCAACACTTTCAGGATATTGAATACCCACATTTTCATTAAGTGAAGTCTCTTGAAAGATGTGTTCAAAACTGAGGATGTACAACATGGCCTGTTTGACAGCACTGATAAAAACATCAAGGGAAGGCTCTCAAATATCAGCATTCTTAAGGCTGTACCCTTGCTTTTACTTCACAAGGAAGAAAAGCAAACCACTACAATGCCACTGCTGGGCTGGGGCAAGGCACTTCTTGCTCCCAGTGCAAGCTGATTAAATCATTTATTTCTGGGAGAGAAAGTGAAAACAAGCTTGAAAGTGGAGAACAGCTACCTCTCTAACACTATCTGTAGTACACCAGCACCTCCCATTTTTCCATACAGAGCAAACCCAATACCATGTCCAAGGTCTTCTTTACACCAGTCAAATCCTCGCTAATTATAATAATCTCTGTTCATGTTATTTCCACCAATGGGACAGCAAATGTAAACACAGCCATACGGAATAAAAAACCCCCTCACCCTTAGAATAGAATGATACAAAGAAACACAGGACAGGGCTACAACACCATCACTAGGGCAAAGTTTAACTCCTCAACATGCTAAGTATTGCTCCTTACATGCTGCTACTCTACCATCTGAGTAGTTTCCCTTCATGACAGTAATTCCCTGTTTGCCATTGATTTTTGAGGATATAAACAAAGGTTAACACTTGCAAGCACGCAGAAGTTCATTGATATCATCTTATGAAAACGAATCAGTATCTACATGCAAAGAAACTGACAACGTAAGTCGATATGCTCACACACAGGTCTACTCCCTTAAAACTTTGCATTAACAGCACTGCTGTTGGTAACATATCTAGACATCTTTTAAGAACAGGCAAATAAACTTACTTTTTGGCATCATGACTTGAAGCTTCAATTACATCTGTAGCAGAGGGAACACCTACACGCTTAAAGGTAATCCCCTAAAATCAAAAAAAGAAATTACAGTCAAAGGTAATTTAACACTCTACAACTCAACTCTGTTTAAGTCACACTGAGATCACTAATTATTGTTTATATCATCAACGCAGTCTTTACCTAAGTTATTTCTCAAGCTAGACTAAAGCTTTTAAATTCCTGCCTTCGTTAATCTGGAGCTACTTTACACTGAATATATAAGCAGACTGTAATGCAAGGTGGAGTATGCTTCATGCACTCCTGTTACAGTCTGTCTGCTGACATCAACAGACTCATGAGTGGGTCAGAGCAATCCGAGGCACAGCTACAGGCTGGGCAGAGAAGAAGCAGCCCTGNACAGTCTGTCTGCTGACATCAACAGACTCATGAGTGGGTCAGAGCAATCCGAGGCACAGCTACAGGCTGGGCAGAGAAGATTCAGAGCAGCCCTGCACAGAAGGACTTGGGGGTGGTGGTTGATGAGAACATGAACATGAGCCAGCTGCAGTGTGCGCTTGCAGCCCAGAAAGCCAACCATATCCTGGGCTGCATCAAAAGGAGCGTGACCAGCAGGTCGAAGGAGGTGATCCTGCCCCTCTACTCTGCTCTTGAGAGACCTCACCTGGAGTATTGTGTGCAGTTCTGGTGCCCTCAACATAAAAAGGACATGGAGCTGTTGGAACAAGTCCAGAGGAGGGCCATAAGGATGATCAGGGGACTGGAGCATCTCCCATACAAAGACAGGCTGAGAAAGTTGGGGCTGTTCAGCCTGGACAAGAGAAGGCTGCGTGGAGACCCCATAGCAGCCTTCCAGTATCTGAAGGGGACCTATAAAGATACTGTGGAGGGACTCTTCATTAGGGACTATAGTGACAGGAAAAGGGGTAACAGGTGTCCTGGGTTCAGCAATAGCAGTCAGTTTTCTCCTCCTTAGTAGCTGGTGCAGTACTGTGTTTTGACTTAACCTGGGAACAAAACTGGTAACACCAATGTTTTTAGTTGTTGCTAAGTAATGTTTACTCTGACCAAGGACTTTGTGAGCCTCATGCTCTGCCAGGGAGGAGGGGAGGCCAGGAGGAAGGAGGGACAGGACCCAAACTGACCAAAGAGGTATTCCATACCATATCACGTCATGCCCAGGATGTAACTGAGAGTTACCCGGAAGGGCTAGTGCTCTTGGAGTGGTTGGAGGAGTGGGTCAGTCAGCACTTGGTTGGGTTGGGGTGTCGTGAGTTATCTGTCGGTGGTTGGTGCGGTGTTTTACTCTGACCAAGGACTTTGTGAGCCTCATGCTCTGCCAGGGAGGAGGGGAGGCCAGGAGGAAGCAGGGACAGGACACCTGACCCAAACTGACCAAAGAGGTATTCCGTACCATAGCATGTCATGCCAAGGATGTAACTGGGAGTTATCCAGAAGGGCTAGTTCTCTCTGGGATGTTGGAGGAGGTATTGGGTCAGTGGTTGGTGGGGTGTCGTGAGTTTTCTGTCGGTGGTTGGTGAGATGCTGTATTCTTTTCCCATGTTATTTCCTTTATTGTTATTATCACTGGTGGTAGCAGTGATTTGTGTTATACCTTAGTTACTAAACTGTTCTTATCTCAACCTGTGGGAGTTGCATTCTTTTGATTCTTCTCCCCATCCCTCTGGAAGCAGGGGAGGGCAAGAAAGGGGGGCTGAGTGAGTGAATGAGATGCATGGCTGGGTTTAAAACACAGCAACAGGTTAAAACTTAAACAGGGGAAGTTTAGACTGGTTATAAGGAAGAAATTCTTTACTGTAAGGGTGGTGAGGCACTGGAATGGGTTGCCCAGGGAAGCTGTGAATGCTCCATCCCTGGTTGTGTTCAAGGCCAGGTTGGACAGAACCTTGGGTGACATGGTTTAGTGTGAGGTGTCCTTGCCCGTGGCAGGAGGGTTGGAACTAGATGATCTTAAGGTCTTTTCCAACCCTAACTATTCTATGATTCTATGAGGCTGATATAAAAACACTTACACTAAATATCAACATTTTAAGCCTATTTCTCAATAGGATGAGTTCCATACTGGAGTTCTAAGTAGTCCACGGTTACTAAGTCTAAGAGTGCAAGAGTCTTTTAGGAGGCGAGTCATTTCGTTAAACAGAGGTCTGAGGTACAACTCACCGCTTTGTGCTCAACTTGTTTTAGAAGATCTTCTTCTCTTCTCTGAAACAAACAAATGCAGACCCCGGTCCGGCCGGCTCGACCTGTACGTCCAGAACGATGGATGTAGGAATCAACGTCCTTCGGAAATTCAGACAGAACAGGAGAAAACCTAAAGTTATTTAAACTGTCTACATCTACGCACTAGAAGAGAGAAAATGCAAGATAAATCCTAATTCAGAAACCTAAGGAACAATACATTAGGTCTCTATACCCAAATTATGTACAAACCACTCAGGCTTGCAGGTACTATGTGACCCAAGATATGCTGCGTCAAGTTTAATAAACATTATTGACATAAGGGGGGAAGGATGTTAATAAGAAAGCTCAAAGGAGTTTCAAAAGAAGAAAAAGGTGGCAGGAATATTTTAGAATTGTTATGAAAACAATGATTAGAAGGGATTCAGAAATGCTGATGTCAGATGTTATGAATGATGAATGATGTCAAAAGCTATCCTACAACTTTCCAGAGTAACCAAAGCCCATCACTTCTAATTTACTCAAAGCTCAAACTATGAAAGCATAACTAAGAAATTCTAGGCCTGTGTTTACAAATAATCCACTTTATCTGTAAATGAGAAGATAATTCTGGTGAGAGAAATAACTCACTGTTTTGTCACAAAAAATGTATTACAATTTTAGTTTCTCCATATGACTTACTTTTGGTGGTGAACACTGTATAACAAGGTCAACTTCAGGAATATCCAAACCACGGGCAGCTACATTTGTTGCAATCAGAACTTCAAACACACCATCTCTAAAGCCTTTTAATGTAATTTCTCTCTGTTTCTGTGGAATGTCACCATGCAATGACTGGGCATCCTGTCAGTGAAACAAACCATTAACATGTCAGTTGACAGCGGAGTCTAGTACAAACCCCAAAATATTGTAGAGCAGAAGAAAATAATTACACAGATGATACCAAAGTGGTTTTATCCCTTTCTGGGACTATAATATTCATAAGTAGTAGTTTTACCATAATGTCATTGTTTGTGGCATACCAGTCTGCCAAAACAGCCCACTTCAGATTTCACTTCCACTGAGACAAGTGACAGCAACTTTACTTAAAACAGTGCTTGTCAAGAGCTACCAAGAGACTTCACTCCATTTGATGGGAAGCCATCCCAAAACTCACAAAAGAGCTAATTTCCAGGGCATGCCCAAGCCCTATGGGTGATCTGAACAACCTCCACTTCTAACGGGACATGAAACAGATCAAGTGTTTGACAAGGAAGAAGGGGAGAGTCACAAGCTCGGAATTCAAGTAAGTAACATGCTAAAGCATTACTTACTAGCACACACACACAAAAAAAATGTGCCATGTACTGACACAGGAACAAAGTAATTGGATTTACTGTGAAAGCAGCAGGGCCAACAGGCAGAAATTGTTGCCACAAGATTTTAATGTGGATAATACATGACATTTACCAGCTACTGAGCAAACCATGTATTCTCACCATTGCTCTTTCTCCATAAATTGGTATTTAGTATCAAACAGGATTTTCTCTAGAAAAAAAAAAATAATTCCAGCACCAGTCCCCACACCCAAAAAAAAAAGTAACTGAAGTTAGGCACAGAGAACCTGGTCAGTGTAACACCTGTGTTCTGAACAAAGGGCAGCAGAACTTTCCATTCTATCACATTAGTTGATTTTCCTGGATACTGAATGTTCAAATAATAAATACCATTAAGAGATAGGAATCCAAAAAGCACGCTAACACGAGAATGACTATACGTACTAAACTAGCTCCTATTAATTATTATTCTTAACACCTCCTGGCTATTCAGCATAAGCTTCACGTTTTCCATTGATTTCTTTCCTTCAAGTCAAAGGAATAAAATTCAAAATCACAGCCAAGAAGGTATTTTAACTTTAAAGCTCCACTTTTAGAAGCAGCTTTCAGAAATTTTAAAACCACCCACAGAAACAACTTGATATATACAGTTGCAACCTTGTATTTATTTCAGGGCATTCAACTGCTGAACATCTATAACCACTGCTCTGTTCAGACACCAGTACCTGTTTGAGTGAAGCGTTCATAGCCAGTTCATTTGCTTCCTTTTTGGTCTCACAGAAGACAATGGTCCGTCCATGGCTGCCACTGTAGACTTGAATGATATCTCCCAGAACTCCTGCTCTCTGAGATGACCGACACTGAATGGCCAAATGCTATTTGGTAAAGAAACACGATAACCATCTGTGTTAAATCTAAGCCACACACAGGACACACAAAAACAAATGCAGAAAGATTATTTTTTTTAAGCTTGCAAACTACTACCCCCATATGAAAGCTTTCCTTGGAAAATGCGTGTGTCAGTCATGTGAGAAGTCATTCCAGACCCCCATATATAATGTCAGTGCAGCCCTTGTTTCACCCAGGCCAGATGCTCAGGACCTGCGCTACTCTGAAGCAGAATCACTCACTTCCACAGTTGTGGCAGTCCTCTGAGCTTTCTTTCCAATCAGGTCAATCCGTTCACAATCATCTTTCATGTATTTTTTTGCTACATCATACACCCATCGTGGGCAAGTTGCAGAAAACAGCAGTGTCTGGGGGTTGTTCTCAGAACCTGTAAGGAAAGGTCATTAATTACAGCCATCACAACAGACTCTGAAACTCAAGAATGATAAAAAAAGCAAGAGTCGCTCTCAACTTGCTAAGTTTCTATGTGTGGTAAGTCAGCCACAAGAAATCAGAAACAATGAAAAACATTTAAATACCTTTTAGACACCAAAGGCAAAGTTACAGTAATATGAACAGGACCAAACTGAATCTCTCATCTTGCTTTAGAAGAGTTGCAAGGCACATTTACAGTTCATCTGCTAAAAACGGTTTAGATAAGCCTGAAGTCTTCCCACACACCTGAAAGAACTTGTCTTGATCCCTCCCTTGCCTGGTATTCCAATATAACTACCTATGAACAGTACGACTGTGCGAAGGAAAAAGGCAGGCTAAAAAGGACACTTTGCGGTCCAGGGGAAGAACTATCCCAGGTAAGAACAATTTAAAAAATAAAGTATCTTGAAAAAGTCTATCCTATCTTCAGACAGGAAGAAACACATACTGCAAAGGGACACTGTTATTCCCCACAACTGATTTCCAGTTATGAAGAACACTTTTAAGATTGAATAATTATGACAACTCTTACAAAATCTATAGAGATTTCTTTTTTTAGAAGATCATCTCTATGTTTTGGCTGCCAGGAAAAAGACCAACCCTAAAGAAATGAGGAGACTGTAACACTCAAGTAAAAGACAAGCACAGACAGTGGCTGTACTGAGTCAAACACAAGATCCATGAAGCTCATAGTACTCTCTCCAACAGCAGGCAAACACAGTCAAAGATGTGAAGAAACACTGTCAGGAACCATTTTGTGGCTTCCAGAGCCAGAAGTTAAACCCTTGCTTTTAGTAATCCTTGATATTTCTAATAATTCAAGCCACTTTTCAAAACTCTTGACATTAGTACAACATGGCAAAGAATTTCACACTATTAAAACCACCTCCTTCTGCTCTATATCTGCTACCTGGTGGCTTTGCTGAATGCCCACTACATCAGAAAAGAGCAAATATTCCCTATCTGTCAACTTTATGGGATGATGATGTACAGAAACGCCATGATCCTAATCCTACACTCAGTCACATCTCTCAGATTGAAGAACACTAGGCCTTAGGGATTTAGGTTGGGTTTGTTGCTTTTATTCCTTCTTTTCAACCTGCCCTCCTTCCAGAGATGCCATTCCAGCCCTTCAGCCACCTGTCACCTTGCTGTGAACCTTTTCCAGTTCTACCTTACTCTTTTCTCTGAGGTTAAATACTAGCATTGCATAAAGGATTCAAGTTGGAGGTGCACCAGCAGGTTTCAAATTCTATTTTCTATATTGTCCCCTGTTCCTCTCCTGACATTATAATTTACCTTTTTTATAAGCAAATCCTAAGATTTCTTCCACTTGTTCAGCAAAGCCCATGTCTAACATGTGATCTACTTCATCCAAAACAACATGCTTCACACTGGAAAGTTCCAGTTTGCTATTCTGAATGTGATCTTTGATGCGGCCAGGTGTTCCCACTAGAATATCAATGCCACTTCTAAGGAGATCAACTGGAAGAAAACATGGAAAAACAAGCACAAGTGTCAGCATACTAAGGGACAAAAAGTTAAAAACTTACCAGTACACAGCAATACTTTTAATTTTAGAACCAAAAACCTACTGCACTTCACATTAATCTCCAAATAAACTACTACATCCAGGCTGGGTTACAAACAAGTATGTGTGACGGCAGTCCATGCTGCCCTGTCAGGAATACCCGCTAAACCACAGGCAAAATTACAGTGAGATGCACCAATTTCCAAGCAATAATCAGCTAGCATTAGAAACCTCCAGAGCTTTATTACAGTAAAGACTCTAATGTTTTAAATAAATTCTTTTTCACAGCTACCTCTGGAGACAGCTGCACACAGATACGCGGTCCTCTCTTTTCCTTGGACAGTCATCTAGTCCCAGTGTATGTCCACACAAAACCCACACAAAAAGGAAGAAACTAAAAGAACTAGTCACTTCAGAGACATACAACCGTTCTTAAATTAAGATTTACTAGAATTAAAATAATTTAACCCAGGCTGTATGATTCCGTTGAAAGCAATATCATGGTTCCTGACTGAAGTGAAACTCTGAGGGATTAAAAAAAGTCAGTTACATTCATGAAATGCATTTGGAGATAGTCAACTCTAATCCACCAGTAATTCCCTAGTGTTTACTTACTCTGTTCTTTATAAGGAGTTCCTCCATAAAAACAAGCCACTGACAGTTTCTTAGTGAGATTCTTGAAGTCTTTGGCTACCTGTGTGGCCAGTTCCCTGGTTGGAACAAGAACCAGCGCCTGGAGCAAGTGAAAAGAAACAAAATGTAACTGTGGTTGGGAAAGGGTGCTAGGAGAAAAGGGTTTACTTCACATTAAACAGTTTGTGCACCCATTCTTATTTGTTCTACGCTACAGAGGTGCCCATACCTCCCCACCATCCCAGCAGTATTTCCTGCCACTTGGTGCCTGCACAGCACAGCCTCACAGCAGCAAGAAGAAACAAGACAAAGCATTACAAGATAACTGAGATGCAGAACAGTATTTTTCCTTACATTAATGCCAGATAAAGTAGACACTTCAATAACATTATCAAAGACAATGAAGGTGCAGTTCAGCGCTAAGAATAGCAACAGTCACTAAACAATGTGACATAGTAAGATCTTAAAAGCAGTTTTTCAGTCTAATGATAAATACATATACTTAATTTGCATTGGGATATCTGATCACAGGTATCTGGTTATTGAGTCCATCTCAAGCTTAGGTAGAAATGTGAACACCATCTGCATTCATTGAGTCTCTTGACATAGAGGGGGTGGGAAGGTAGAAACACAGACAACTCAAGAGCTCTCAGTTACCACCATGGAATTTATAGTGAGAAACAACTTCAGTGAATGGAGACAAGTCTGGCTGACTCAAACATTACCTCAGAAGAGGCAAGGGATTCAGCCCCAAAACTGCATGCTAACTTCATGAAGATAGCAGTCCGGAAGTCCATTAGCTACTACTGCAGTGCCCTGACCACTCTCCCAAATGCACACACAAGGAACCCCAAAAATGAACACATTATCACTGTGATGCTGCAAAATCTGTCATACTGTAACTCCTGATCTAAGGAAAGTGTTCAGTATTACAAACACCAATAAGGGAGTAAAAAGTCCCCAGATTCCTCAAAGCAATTACAAAATCACTTTCAAAAACTCCCATATTCTAGAGTTTTGATGTTAGCCCATAAGCGGTATGTTACTTTTGGCATGCGGCCTCTTCTCCCATCTAGCAAGACACTCTGAAGTTTTTCAATCAGTGGAAGAGCAAAAGAAATGGTTTTCCCAGTTCCTGTTCGAGCTTGAGCAATTACATCTTTGCCATCATATATGGGCTGAAAAGTCCTCACTTGCACAGGGAACAGGTATTTTACACCTTGAGCTGTAAGATAATAATCCAAAAGAGGTTTCATTAGAAGGTGAATGATGAGAAGCCCTCATATACAACTAGCCTGAGTATGTAGGGCACATCATGTGAAATCCTGTACACAACAGATGTCACATAAAAGAAAACCATGTATCTTTACTTATACTCCTACTCTAGCTTGAAAGGTATCCCAACCCCAAACACACAGCTGAGTTATCTGCAAACAAATAGAGCTTTCTTTGTGATGTTTGGCATAACACAACAGAAAAGGAGGAGGGGGGAAAAAAAAACACCACCACCCCCACCCCCTGCCCCCCATTTTTCTGCTACAGCCCAAGATTTTGGGGTAGCTTAGGTCTGGAGGTGGGGAGGAAGTGAGGGTGTTTGTCTCAAAGCATTCTAAAATTTCAGAGAGATTTTGCACAGCACAAGTGAAACAATCCAGGCGAAACTTCCTAGCAAAGAAAACGTAAAGGACCAAGGAGAATTTTGCCTGAGGAACAAAAATCACAGAGCTTCCCAACACAGGGGACAAGAACTCTACAGTGATTACTTCCTCAAAAAAACTAATCAAGAAGAGATACAAACATGCCCAACAAAAAGTATGAGAATAACCGTAGACTATCTGTTTACAGAAGCCAAATAGTCTTCATATAAAAAGCACCATTATACTTATTTAAGAAGTGGTATTGTAGACAGCAGATAGGAGATTTGAAGTAAAAATACACAGTAAGTAGAATGATGCCGACAAGAGAAACCCTGTCTCTAGAACGCATATCTAGGAATAACCACACCATGGAATAATAAATAAAACAGTAACTTTGTTCCTACTTAACAATAGATTATTTGAATCTACAGTGACTGCTCACATGCATATTCTCACCACACAATAAATGGAAGACAATTACTTTTGTCTTCTGTATTTGCTTATATGGGTAACAGCATGCAATTCTGGACTAACATTTCTTTTACACATTAACTTACCTTTGAGAAGGTTGATGGTGTTTTGGGAGAGAGGAAAATTGGAGAAGTCACCTTCTTTTGCTTCTTCTGTCAGCTCCTAACATGATAAAAGAGAAGATGAAAAAAAAAGTCACTACCCCTAAGAGATGAACAAATAACACACCTTACATAGGCACACAAGAAAAGCTATGCATTTGCCTTACCACCATGATTTTACCAGCTACCTCCTTTCTGCATAAAGAAAAGAAAAACCTTGTGATGTAGCTTCTTCACAAACAAGAACATGATCACAGCGTAAAGTGGGAAACTTGAATCCAGGCACCCAGTATCAGAAGACAGGACACACTGACACAGGCTGCACCACTCAGTGTGACAGAATTCTGACAAGCAAATCCTGGTTTTACATCAATCTTAAGTAAAGACATCCTGTCAAAGTTCTTCTTGCTTTTGTTACCTTCAACAATTTGTTCAAGACCACGACTACTGCTATCTCATTCCTAATTCAGATATACCTGCACCACCTTTTAACATCCAATTACAAGAAAAGGACACAACTACACCTTCTGTGTGATCTTATCACATCATGCATGTATGCTTGACAGGTCAGGAAAGCGAAACTATTTGTTAAAAAGTCTCAACTGGAGTCCACTGAAATCATCAGAAAACTGTTTTTCACAGCAAAACATATTTGGTGTCACAATTCATTGTGCGAAGCAGGAATTTCCCTGAACGTTACATCTATTTAGTACACCACACAAACAGCTTCGTAATTCTGCACACTGGTAGATACTTACTTAAAATTCAATTTAGTTTCTACTTCAAAGACCTAAGAGATCACACCATTACACCTGTTGTACACAAAGCACTCTCTTGAATCACATTCCCATCTTAAACGAGAGGAAACTACCCACAGAAGGCCCTATTCAGGGAAGGCAAACTGAGGGGCCTTCTCACATATACATGGCAAGGCCATGGATGAAATCTGAACAGAGAGAACTCCAGAAGTGGGGATTAGTAAGGATAACTATGACCTTCCCTTGCAGGATGCCTTGCCAAATACTTCCTCAAAGGGCCAACCAGCACAAAGCAGTGTACATTTCTGGGACAGTGACCGTCTCTGCAGGAGTGAGAAACTACTCTTTATGCTGCAGGACACAAGCCAAGTTGCTACATTATGAGAAGCAAGTACATATAAACTGTTTTCTGCTAGTTAGCCTCCTCCACTGCAGGATAAGCTACCTCAAGTGGCTTGCCATTCGCCACGAGGAGGAAATCATAAGAAGAGACAGCTACCACATATAGTGCATATGCTGCTGTGTTTCACTCACCCACCTGCAGTTTGGGCAAAGAGGCATGATGCTGGGCAGTCTTCATTGCCCAGGACCAGGTACTGTAAATCTAAGGGGAAGAGTGGCGAACGCTGCTTACAACAGCAGCACAACGGTCCCACATCCCTCACACAGTGTGTGTTACCAGTAAGCCTTCAATTAAGCAAGACAAGGCTCTTCCGACCACGACATTATTACCTCTGTGTCGCTGTCCTGCTCTCCAGCGGCTGTGTTGCTGGCCGCGCTCTGTACTGCCAGGGACGTCACGTCGTTGCTTGCAGCAGAGGAAGGTTTCGCCGTATGCTCGGAGCCATTGCTCTCTCCAGCCAGACTATGGCTCTTTTCCTTGATTTTCTTTGTCTTCTTAGGCAAGGGGGGGTCAAGGTCACCATCGCCCAGCCCGCTCTCCTCCGGCTGGGCCTGCTCGCCGTCAGCTTTAACGCGCCGCTTCACCTTCTCCCGCCGCTTTTTCTCCTGTGTCTCCTCCTGCTGCTGAGGGAAAGCAAGCGTCAGGCGCAGGAGCGGCCCCCGCCGCCCGCCTGCTCCAACAACGCACTGCTTTTCGACTTCCAGCCCTGAATTCCCCTGCCCCAACCACCCCCAATTCCCTCTGAGCCAGCTGCTCGGCCGGGTTGGGCCGTGTAAAATGGCCGCTCCCGCTCAGCACGTGGCGCGCCCGTCCGCGCTCGTTCTCACCTTCACCTTCCTCCGGCGGCCCCGGCGGAGGGTCTCGGCACCCGCTGGCGCCTGCGGCTCGGCGGGGCTGGCGGCGGGGCCGGCGGCGGGCATGACGGCTGACTGCTCCCCGGGGAGGTGTGCGGCAGAGCCGCTTCCCGTCTCGTAGCGGTGGCCCAAAGACTCGTGCCCCGCCTCAGCGCGCAGGAAGTGAGGTGAAGCGCCGAGGGCGACCGGCAGGCGGCCGGGACCGCGGGGCAGCGCCGCCGCAAGCAGCAGCAGCGGGCCAGCCCTGGCGCCCCACAGCCAGGCCAGTCGCCGCCGGTCGCTCACCGGGGCCGCCGCTGCCCGGGCCGCAGGTAAGCCCAGCCGCGCCGAACGGCACCAGACGCCACCCATGCGGCCTCTGCACCACCGGCCCCTGCCAGCCCCTGCCCGCCCCTTCCGTTGACGCAGTCCCGCCGGTCCCTTCCTCCGGCTTCCCCGGCACCCCGACAAGCGAGTCCCGACCGCACCACCGCGTTCTCACCTACCGGGGCTCCTGCCGCAACGTTGCAACCAGGTTGCTGCATCACACTAACGGCGGCAAAACAATACGCGCCACATATAGTAACGCACATAAATGCTTAGGACATGTCTGATTAGAAAAATGGGGAAATGGCTTTACACTGAGGAAGGGTAGATGGAAATTGAAGTAATTCTTCACCGAGAGTAGTGAGGCACTGGCACAGGTTGCCTGGAGAATCTGTAGCTGTCCCCCCCACTGGAAGTGTTCGAGGCCAGACTGAACGGAGCTTTGAACAACCTGGTCTAGTGAATGGCGTCTGTTTCCATAGAGGGCGCTGGAAATAGGTAATCTTTAAAGGTCCCTTCCAACCCAAACCAATCTGTGACTATATTGTAAAAAAAACTTATACTGCAACTGTGCTTATTCAAAGAGTTGGGGCTGTTCAGCCTGGGGAAGAGAAGACTGCGTGGAGACCTCAGAGCAGCCTTCCAGTATCTGAAGGGGGTCTATAGGGATGCTGGGGAGGGACTTTTCATTAGGGACTGTAGTGACAGGACAAGGGGTAACAGGTTCAAACTTAAAACAGGAGAGGTTTAGATTGGAT
>NDXB01004740.1:10684-39965 GCA_002631895.1 Agapornis roseicollis | reverse complement strand
AACTTAAACAGGAGAGGGTTTAGATTGGATCTAAGAAGAAATTCTTTCCTGTTAGGGTGGTGAGATGCTGGAATGGGTTGCCCAGGGAGGTTGTGAGTGCTCCATCCCTGGGGGTGTTCAGGGCCAGGTTGGATGAAGTACTGGGTGACATGGTTTAGTGTGAGGTGTCCCTGCTTATGGCAGGGGGTTTGAACTAGATGATCTTAAGATCCCTTCCAACCCTAACTATTCTATGATTCTATGAAACTACACTACTCACTTTTACTCAACACACACACACTTTCAAAACCTTCTAACACAACATGAACTTGTAAAATAATATTTTATTTTTTTGGAAAATGTACAGGTTTGACCAGCAGTTAATATCTGTATATTATACAGTGAGGCAGACTACAGTTTTGAATGAACAGCCATATTCTAGAATAAAGATTCAGGTCTTACAGTTGAAATGGAGATACATGAAAGGAAGGAAACAGTAAGTTTTATTTTCCTTGTGGACTTTTTAGGGTGGTCTTTTTTTGTTTTTTAATTGAACAGCATCTTGATTATGACCTTAGTAGTAGTGAGGAAAAAAAACTGAATGACAGATTTTTCCAAGTGGTACAAACACACAGGAACAGCCTATTTTAATTTAATATAAAATACTGCAGTCCCGGTTGTATCAGTTCTAGATTGTTGAAATTAACGATCAAATGCTCTGTCAAAACTTCGCTTCTGGCCTCTGCTTCTGAATCTGTTTCTACCAGAGCCACCCCGCCGCCCACTTCTGGAGCTTGAGAAGCTTCGGCCATTTCCTCCACTTCCTCCTCCTCCTCGCTGTGATTCTACTAACTCAGGTAATTCAGTCGCCACGCACAAACGCCATTGTTTTGAATCTTCCCATTTTGCCTATTGAAATAAAGGCAGACATAGCAAGTTAAAATCTAGAATGCAAACACAGGGTATTTCATTATTATTAAATTTGCTCAATTGAAAAGGTAAAAATGTGAGCTAATACAGGGGATTTCAGTTTCTGACTAAAGTGGTCAATGCTGGTTTCAAAATTTTAAGCCAAAGAGCTACAGCTGTCTGAGTATGCCTAAGATACTGAAGAACAGAACTGAAACCCACCTCAGAGCTTTACAGAGCAACCCTATCAGTAAGCCACACAAGCCCACACCCTGCCCTGAATTCCCCTCTAATCCAGAACCAAACGTTGCTTTTGGAGTCAATGAATGCTAGAGCATATGTGTGTAGAGATACACTAAGGGAGAAATACATGAAGGCAAGTCTGGAAGAAGGAATTTTGGCATGGGAATACTAATTCTGCCAAGCAAAAACCTGGAATTCACTTTTATGTGGAGAGAATTCTAAGTGAAAAGAAGGGGAGACAGGGATTTTATAGTGTAACAAAACTTGCTGCCTACAAAGATTAATCCAGCAGCAGTAATAAGGGATCTATTTGTTCACACCACCACACTTCCCAGTGCAAAAGTTTCAAGCAACAGATTTTTGGGGACAAGGGAATTCTTTATGAGAGGAACTCTATATGCTTATTCCATTCTTCAGTTCCTTCAAAGCTGTCCCTTTTGCTGCTAAAAAAGGCAGCATACAGGTTGCTTAATGTTTTCTGGCCAGCCAGTTTTATCTACAGTTTGCTGTAAACAGAAATTTCAATGAATGTACCTCTATATCCTTTTGGTCTGCTGCAGGAATATCAAAGCACACACCCTAAAAAGAAAGGGTAATTTTAATGGATACAAGTCTAGCCTTTCAATTGACTGAAAACCAACCAAATGAAACAAAAAAGAAAGTAAATTAACACACACACACATACACACAAACCCCCACAACCCAGAGCCTACAAATCTGTGTACTAGAACAGTTTTACATTTCAAAGTGCTTTTTAATAGAAACTTAATATATTTAAAAATCTTTGAACACGCTATTACATCACCATTTCTCAGGACACCTCTACTTAAACTTTTCCTCGGATATACACCCTTTTCTTTCCTCTGCATAGCTAATATTTCATATTCATATTTTCTTCCTTTTTAACAAGGCTATAACCCTTTCCATCCTAAATTGTGGTCTCCTGGCTTCTCCATTGCCCATTTTGTAAATTCTTTCAAACCAGAAGTTTTAATCTATAGTAGGAAACTATACACCCAGTAAACTGAATATTTAGGTTCATACTAAAAATTTGAAGTTAATACTACTCAAATGATAAAATACAATACATAATTCACACTTTAAAATGCTGTTTGTTGTCTGAATAAGCAGTCTGGATAGAAAGAATTAGAAATCTAAAGTAAGAAAAGCCATTCTTAGTGTTGCATGTATCAAATACAGAACAATGCTATGAGTAAACAGAGAGAGTAAATGGATGGAGCAAATCAGCAATAATGCCTAACAACTCTCAAAAGCAGGAAATATAAATTCCTTTTTCTCTGAGTCACCAGAAATAATCCTTCTGAGACAAGAAGAGCAAAGTTAAGCACTTTTGCTTAAAATAAGGGTCTCTCTCAGGGAGCTTTGCTACAATTGTTGCAACATTGGTAAATATGCAACTTAAAGAGTAACTTTCTGATCTTTCAGTTTCAGTAACAGAATTACAAGCCACATATACTCTCAAAACTGACCTAAGAAACCCGGTTCTGTGTTCTGTCACTAAAGCCGTTAGCACAGTTCATACTTTTTACCTATTGGGCTGTCATATATTGCATTCTACTACCTCTTTAGCATGTCAGTGGAGCAGAGCCTTAACCCCTTAGATACCCAAGCCTAATAAAACAGACTGGGGCCCATCCTTATACCAGTCATGTCCTTATCAACAAAGCATGGTAGAGGTGAAATTCTTGAGAAAAGGCTACAACCAGAAGAGCTCAGTAGCAGAGATACAAAAAACCTTACCATTTTTCCCTTGAGGAAACACATTCTGTTCACCTTTCTATCAACATCGTCACCTAACAGTTCTCGCAGTTTTCGCCAAGCATAGCTCATGTTGTTTATTTCTTCTGAACAGCTTAGTATCATTGTAACAAATCCCTAAAGAGTAGAAATGGCACATGCTCCATTAAGTTAGAGGAATATGCTTCAGCACATCTATCAGACACAAGAAACCTGCTAATTTATAGTACATTAACTAACTTTTCAAGTAGATATCGTTACAGGAGAGTAAGTATATTTATAGCCACTATATTCTTGCTTTTAACTATACTAGTAGTTACTATGGCTTAAGTACAGTTCTCATAAATAAAATCATTATGAGACATCATTATTTAAACAACATAGAGGCATATGTTTTCTTTGTGGGAGGTTTTTTTCCAGATTTCAGACAAATGTTAAGCCATACACCCTTACCACATCTGAATTCAGCAGGGAGCGCTGTTCAATGGATGTAGCACCTGAAATATGAGCGAGAGCTGCAGCTAGAGCATTAACTGGTCCCTTTTCTTCTATTAGAAACCGAGCTGATTCTTTGAAATACTCAATAGCAGTTTGAGGAACAGAATCCAGACACCTAAGAAAGAAAAAAAAAAGACAATGAAAAAAAATACATACACATGCATACACTAGTATTTACTAGGCTCTGGAAAAGAAGAAAAAACAGCAGTCCAAGATTTTAAGACTGATCAGTCCAAACAGTTCAGAGAGACAGTAAAGAGCAACCCAAACAGCCATTCTGAACTAAGAAGGCAGTAAGACATGACAGGGCTTGAGTTACAGAACACACCTGATGGCATCTTTGCTGGAAGCTTTTATTATATCAGTCGCAGTAGGAACACCAACACGCTTGAATGTAATGCCCTGAAATTTAAAAAACAAAATAGAGATGAAATTTGCAGACCATTAATCATTCAGTTCTAAAGAAACAGTACTGGGCTCCAATGAAACAAGCATTTAAATCTATCAGTTCTGTTCTTCTTTTCAACATTTAACTCCCACTCTTTGATAGTGAAAATTAGAAGGTTAAGTTTACTTAAACATCTTTTGTTTGCACCAGGTCAGTTTAAATGATGCAGTGACCTTAAACTGAAATAAACAGAGACCATTTGAGGTTGGTGGGAGAAGGGTGGGGTAGAAGTCTGCAAATTCTAAATTATTAATTTTAGTCTAGTTTATATGTATTTAAGTACAAGTTACACAGCCTTTCTAAACGTAAGTCTGAGTTTTTTATGTGCTGAGACAAAAACATCTCATCCCAACTGAATACCTAATTGGCAAGAAAAAGTACTATATATAAAAGCACAGAAAATGCAAAAACTGTAGTAACAGTTCTTAGTAAAGCTACATATATGCAAGTCACTGATCAAACAGTAAGCCAAGGAGAACACTGAAATCCTGCTGTCTTTCTCTCATTGCCACAGGTACATTCTTTCCAGCATTTGCTGAAAAAGTGGGCATAAAAATCTGCAGCACATTCCCTCCTCCACAACTGACCATGTTACCAAAACTGTGCCAGGCAACCGAACCTCAACCAGATGCTTTATAAGCTGTATTCTGTAACTGAACTACTGAACAAACCACAAAGATTTTACATGCTGTTTACATGGTACATTCTATCTGAGTGCTCAGAAGAGAACTATACTTTACCGCTTTCTGTTCCACGTATCTTAACTGATGTTCTTCCTTTCGCTGATAAAAACAGATACAGATTCCAGTCCGTCCTGCTCGACCTGTGCGTCCAGAGCGATGGATATAGGACTCCACATCCTTCAAAATTAATAGCCTTATGATTTATCTAATTTATTGTAGTTTAATCAATTAATTGTATTCACATCACTTAGCAGAAGCTATTACAGATCAGCCTGAACAATACACAGTAACTGCACCAGAGTATGAAATAAAGAAACATTGCTTCACTAAAGTCAAATTAATGAGCTTTTCTATAGCCCTCTAAAAATCACAATTTGAAAGCCAAAACCATGAGCATGAGTCAAACATGGATAAACTAAGTTGTGTTTTGGCATCGGCACAGAGAATATGAATGAAAAAAAAAATCCTACACCAAACCATTTTGAGTATGTATACCTTCATAACAATCCCACTCACCCTCCTGCACATTAACTTGATTATGGTTATTGAGATATTAACAGTGGATTCACTAAAAAACTACCTTGTTTCTTTTAAATCCTAACTTCAGCCAATGTTCTCACCATTGGGGTCTCCTCCTCATCTATGTCCCTACTTAATGAATTGTTCTTGCAAGACAAACAGTCTTTATTTACTTCCCACTGCTTCCAGACTTGGAATCACCACACATGGCACTGAAGGGAGAGACTTTGAACAGCCTCAGAAAAGGTACTTCAAAGAGACCATTTTTAAACATATAGGCACTGATGCTCTCTGAAAAAAGTCCCCTAAGAAACTTCTGTATACCAGGACATTTCTTACCCTTAAATGCAACAATAAACTCTGTGTGGTGAATACCATCACCTGAGTGCATATACTACTTGAAAAGAAGACTACAAATTTTTACAAAAGCACACAGCGTAACCATATCCTACCTTTGGTGGTGAGCTTTGTACAACCAGGTCAACTTCAGGGATATCTAAGCCACGGGCAGCTACATTGGTTGCAACCAGAACTTTAAATGTACCATTTCTAAAACCTTTCAGCGTGATCTCTCTTTGCTTCTGAGGAATGTCACCATGCAATGACTGGCAATCCTAAAAAAATAGCATTATTATAGGACTGTACTAAAATTCAAGACAGTGCTCCATTTTATAATCAGTTTTGGGTACAATACCTGATATTTGATAGATACTGTATGGCAAGATACAGAAGAACTGAATTAATAGTTTAGATTTTAGACGTCTTACAATATTTACTCAGTACTTCTTATTCATATACTTCAAAGACCTTTAACAGAGGTAGGAAAAATAGAATCACAACATCTGTCTTATCTCTACCTCTAATTACTGTGATATATGAAAACAACTATGCCCTAACTTGCCATCCACACAATCCTGGCAAAGCTTAGCTGTTTTAAAATAGCCATCAAAAATTTTCTCAGGCCTTCTTAGTATTATTTAAACATCTTTTCCAGAAGTGTCAATTCTTACTCCCCCTTAACATATTAATTTCCCCCCACTACCAATTAAAGGATTAAAATACAAGTGGTCATGAAAAAAAAAAAAACCCCACCCTCTAAAAACCCCTAACTCACAACTACTACAGCTTCCAAGACAATTTCATTTTAATCCAAACATTCTGAAAGTCCTGTATCACGGCAATAATGAGTACATAGACCAAACATCCAAAAACTGGTGTCTCCTCCACTTGACATTTCACAGTTTGCCTGCAGCTGACCACCATGTTTTCCACATGTAAACATAGAATCATTTGAAAAAATACTAACTCAATGCTACGGTCAGCATAGAATTCAAAAAGTCTTTTTCAGTTCTGGATTAATGTCGGCTGCTAAATAGAATAGTCATATTTATTACTGAGTATTAATATACTAAAAGAGAAATATGAAAATAATTTCCTTTTCTTACATGCCAAGAACTGAGTTCTGCGTTGCCTGTGCAAGACTTGATAACCTAACACCATCAGTAACAGAGTAAGACTCCACACTCAGATTTAGCTGCTACTGAGGTCATCCAGGAGCATGGGAAAAACATTCCTGAACATAGTTGTAGCGGATGACAAAGTTCCTCCTTTCCCTGGGAACATAATGCTATACTGTTTTCTAGACGTAACTTATCTCCTCAACGAAAGTACGTCTGGAAAAAAAATAGTTGCTGTGGTACCACCACCAACACCAAAGCATGCAGTGCTTGAGTGTCACTATACATCATGAACACTGCACCACCTCACCAGTGAGTTATTTTCTACCAGTGCCATACCACAAATCTCAGGAATACACTAGAGGTTGTTCACAAGAGATGGCAGGTTGAATTCTTGCTGTGTATGCATCTTTAAACTCTTCGTAACAGCTAATAAACATCTTAATACAACCTCTGTTATATTACAGCTCTAAACCCTAATCTGCCCCCCACCCCCTGACAACACTAGTTAATGTCAGTGTCACAGCTCAGTAACCACTATTCCAGTACCATCACCTGTTATCCTAGTAGTTCTCTTAAGTCTAACACCACTTTTTAATCCAAAACAGTCCTTTCTACATAAAATTCACAACTGCTTCACTTAATGTCAGTGAGAACTCTTTCTGTAAGAAAAAAAATCCCAGTATCTGTTAGCACAGCCTAGTCCTTAAGACTATAATGCTGTAAAACTTTCAACAAGTTTGTCTGAGGTTTTTAAAAGGCTCTTTCTGGCAGTTTGAAACTAATGACCACCTGCAAAAGCCAGCCTTACTCACTCTAGAAACATCTCTTTAAAGCTTACTCAGCATAGGTCTGGTATCAACATAGGGTTGATGTATCTCTGATAGGTTTTGTTACTTAATACAGATGATAAAATACCTGTTTGATTGAAGCATTCAGAGCCAGTTCATTTGCCTCTTTTTTGGTCTCACAAAAGACGATGGTCCTCCCGTAGCTGCCACTGTAGACCTGAATGACATCTCCAATAACAGCAGCTCTCTGAGACCAGTGACACTCTATTGCCAAATGCTACAGAAAAGAATTCCAGTGTTTAGTTTACATAAAAACACAAGATTTTTTTTTTAATACATTTGAAACTGTAAAATTCAGAAATACTAAAGAGTTACACTGTTTCCCAATGGGCAAAAAAATTCTAACTCATGTTACTGGAACATGCAAAGTCTGTAAGATTCTTATGTCCACCAGAATTAGTCTAACATTAAGCAAAATAATTACAGTAAGAGATAAAAAAATAAAGATGACAGTCTGCAAATCACTTTTTTAAAGCAAGGAAAAGAAAACAGGAAATATTATTCCATTTCCCTGGAGAACAGTCAAGGTGCAAGATGTTGTCACAGTTATATCAAATAAAGCTTTATGTTAGATGAAGCAAAACAAATAAATGCAGTGCATTAAAGGTTTTTTCCAAGCACAAGATGAACATTCTTTCAATCCCACTGACACAGTTACATGTCCTGTTTATCTGTCAAAGTAACCGCTAAGCAAGACTTAAGCAGAAACAATTATCAAGACAGTAACTAATTCAGGCTTCTAGCAGTTATGTAGTGTATTCCTTGTTAGAGTATTTACTGCACAACAAAGGCCTAGTGAGGTGAGATACCACAGAAGTTTGAAAAAATCTCCTATGTACAGAATAGCAGGAGTTGACTGTGAAGCCCTGGCAATTTAAAAGATCCAGGCTGATGTTAATGTGTGCCTTTGGCTTCCAACTTGGATAAATCCAGATACCACTTTTCTCTGAAAACCAACTATACTGGTAACTGAATCCTCTCTCGGAGATGTCTATATGATTATCAGATGTTGTGAGAAGAGAGACAAATCTTAAACCAGAAACAGCTATAAAATGCCATACGCTTAAAAATAATTCTCAAAACAGCTTTCAACATCATTCCAACAATGTACCTTAGGATGGGATTTCCATTTGTAGCACAAAGAAGAAGGGAGAAGGCCTGAAAACATTTCACATTAGATAGATTACTCACTTCTACTGTTGTAGCAGCCTTTTGAGTTCTTTTCCCAATAAGGTCAATCTGTTCATATCTAGACTTCATGTATTTCTTAGCCACATCATATACCCAATGTGGGCAAGTTGCAGAGAACAGCAGTGTCTGGGGATTGTCTTCAGAATCTTAAAACACAGAACAATATTTTACAAACTTCCTATGTTTCATATTACAGAAGTATACAAGTTTTTTTCATGGGTTATTAAAAATATGAGGTTAAATATCAGTGTATATAAAATAAAGAAGGCAATTCTTCTTTTTAAATGTATGCATTTCCAACATCTGGAGAAAAAAAATACTCTAGAAAGTCTGAATATTTCCAAGATAACAAAAAAAACTACTATGACCAAAAACACAGTCTATTTTCAAGCAGTGAAAAGGGTAAAAAGCTTCTAATTCTTTTTAAATGGAAGAAGTCCAAGTACAACTTTATAGGTAAGTGTCAATTAAAGTTAAAATCCACTACCTTGGGATCCCTATATAACCTTTGCAAAGGTCTTATGAATGATTACCACTTTCACAACATTTCATCATGTACTGCATTCACAGTACATTTCCTATGATATACAGTATTCAGTCATTTCTTAACAAGGACCACCTTCAGAAAAACATAACTGAATTTTAGCAGACTAAATTATTACTAACATTTCCTACTATTTGTTTAACTATTGAGATTACCCTTCTTGTATGCAACACGTAAAATGTCTTCCACTTGCTCAGCAAATCCCATGTCCAGCATCTGGTCAACTTCATCAAGTACAACATGTTTCACCTTGGTAAGGTCCAGTTTGCCATTCTGAAGATGGTCTTTGATTCGCCCAGGTGTCCCAACCAAAATGTCAATGCCACTTCTCATGAGATCAACTGATAAACAGGAAAGAGCAGAAGAGGAGTTAGCAGTGAAAATGGGGACCTCTCTCTACATTAGACACACATGGTATCTAAGTAATAACGAAACAGCTTCTTGAACCACTCGTAAGTACATAAGAACAAGAGTAAGAAGAAGTGGTTCTCATTAAAAATGCAAGCAAGAACAAATGATGAACAGCAGGAGAAAATTTGAGGGAGAGAAGAAACAAGAACAAACTTGTAAGGTAGAAGCTGTACTGCTTTCTGAAGGAAAGATTTCCCATGTCGCTTTCCTCTCCCTGTTATTTAAATAAAATGGCAAACAAAGAGCTTCTTTTAACATACTTTGGAAATAATTAGCTCTTCCCAAACTGTATACCTTAACTGGAAATTTTAAAAACACAAAAAACAAAAACAAAACTAAATCACCCCACTCTATGTATTTCACTATCCACATTAGCAAAATCACCTCCTTGCCTGAAGTTCTGCATGGAAAAAGAAAAACAACCCTAATGTCTCAAGATACACTACAATGAAAGATCTCGATTCTCATTCCTGCTCTCATCTGCCTTGTTTACAACCATAACCATAAAGACAGTAATTATGCTGTCAAAATAAAGAATTTCTTCTCCACTTTATAAATCCTCTAGATATCCTGTATTACAGCTCTAAGACTAAGTATTTTTTAAAGAAAAAAAGTGCTTAATAAGAGCCTAAACCCAAATATTGTGTATATACACAGCATAACCTTTTCCAGTTTAATTTAAAATACATGAGGAGACAAGGAACACAAGAATGTAACTGAGAGCTATTATTATTTCTCGCCATAAGAAACAGTCTGAGCTACTGCATTTCCCCATGAATACCAGTTCTTGAGTTAAAAAGTGCATGTTTGAAAGGACTCAACTGCATTTCTCAAATATTTCAGTAAATCAACGTTTCAATTATTAAAGATAAGCATCACTTACTTTGTCCATTGTATGGAGTTCCTCCATAAAAACACGCTACTGTTAGCTTTTTTGTGATGTCCTTGAAATCTTTGGCAACCTGGTTTGCCAATTCTCTTGTTGGGCAAAGAACTAGTACCTAGACAGAATGCAAACAGATGTTCTCTTACCATGGCTTTTGCAAGAAACCAAGAGACTGCTAATCATCAGTTTAGGTCTGACCATTTACATAATTAAAGAAAAAAGAATCTGGTTTAAATAGTTATCTAAGCAAAGACTAGAGTAACACACCGCATAAGTCTCTTGTAATGTCATTAATCCCCTTCACATGCTCATTTAGGACAGGCAGACTTCTTTTTAAATTAGACAGGAACTTAAATCTTATTCAACTTCAGTTCTAAAACAGATCAGCTACAGGTTTGCTTCTACGTAATCATATGCTGTTTGAGTATAAGACTAAGGGATCTGGGTAGTAAGTTTTTTTACACATGTTCAGTAATGCTTCACAGTCTTTCAGGAGAAGGTGTAAGAGACATAAACTGTCTCAGCTTCTCTATGATTCAAGAAAATGTTATGTTCAGTCTGCCAAGCTGGTGCTCAGCATGTTTCTGGAGCCTGTGCTGGTATTCCTATAGAAAAAAACAAGGAACCATCCTCTCTTCCAATATATAGACTTGACCATAGATGTCTTAACTAATTTAGTTTAACATGTGATTGCAGTACTGCTCTAAAACCCAGCTGCAGTGGCTTGACAAATAGAATCTTAAAATCGTTATCCTGTTACTTCTTTCAACATTGAAACCTGTGACAAAAAAGAGAAAGCAGAAGCTTTCTATGGTCTAGTGAGGCCTGAAAACTGTTTTATTTAAAGACTTATAACTCC
Source organism: Agapornis roseicollis (assembly GCA_002631895.1). NCBI lineage: Eukaryota > Metazoa > Chordata > Aves > Psittaciformes > Psittacidae > Agapornis > Agapornis roseicollis. The sequence continues at coordinate 28,729 of NDXB01004740.1, read as the reverse complement.
CTCAAAGAAAGCTTTCCCTTCTCTGCAAGACTGTGCTAAAATCTAGAGTCAGCATTCTGTCAGACAGCCAACATGATGGGCAGATGCAAAGAGAACAACCAGGACTAGTTTTGGAATGAGTTTCAGTTAGGCTATGAGATGTGTGACAAGATTAAATAAACCTACAAAACATTTCTAATATCAAAGATATGATAAGCTTTAGCCTATCTGGTTTGGGAAAGCATCATAAGAATTTGGTGAAAAAAAAACCCACACTGGGTATTCCCTGACAGAATGCAGACAGCTCAGAGTAATTTTTATTCTCTGGAGCAGAAGTTTCCATATCTGGTGCTGATCCTAGTGATAATTAAGTCCTCTCACTATCTACATATTTAAACAAAGTAGACAGCTTTTATCAACCAGAAAAAGTCACTAATCCGTTACTAATCTGGGAGAAAAATGAGCATCCAGTAACCACTGGATCGGAACAAGTGAGGCGATTGAACAAAATTAAACAGGGACACGTTGAAAACGTGTAGGTTCAGTCTCCTTGTAAGCAGAAAAAGGAATTGACAAGTGGACAGAGCTATTATATTCTACTCTTGACCAGATGATGAGGCAACACATGATGCAGGCAAACCCCAATGAACGCAGCTTTCAAATAATCTTTAATGTAGATTGCCCTATATCTTCACAAACTTTAAGAACTTTACTAGCGTGTTAAAAATCTGAATCACTTGGACATCAGACAAAGCAAAATCAGCACTCTAACTAAGCAGTTACCTTTGGTGAACGGCCTCTTCTTCTTTCCTGTGAGTCTCCCTGAAGCTTTTCAATTAAAGGAATAGCAAAAGAGAATGTTTTCCCTGTTCCAGTTCGTGCTTGAGCAATTACATCTTTGCCAGAATATACTGGGTTGAAGGTCTTCACTTGCACAGGAAACAGGTAGGTCACTCCTCGAGCTATGAAAATTTCAACAGACTTCCTTAATACGACAATTTTACAAGTGTTCTGTCATGCTCTTCAGAGAAAGTTATCCCAAGCTGAACTTCCATCAACTCTAAAGTAAATCAGGACTACATCATCACCTCCGCTAACTTCCTGAATCACAGTGGTCATCTGTAAAGAGTGTTCCTGGACTGTCCATTTTATTTTCCCACTTCATACCACTAGGCATAGTGCTAGCTGGGGCAGATCAAGTTACTAACTTTAATGAAAACCTTTACGTACTGTGGCTTTATTGATGTAATACTCCCCATCTATCTACAAAAATCTCTTCCTTTCAAAAAAGACATGTGAAAAGCACTTCTGTTCATCTCTTAATTCATACTACTAAGTCATGCACAAACTACTGCTAAAGATTCTAAATATAACTTTTTCCTTTACTCACACTGAAGTAAGTTTCAATTGAAAAATTTTTGCACAGAATATTAGTTTTTTTTTTATCTTACATCATTCAAAATTCTACTGTGAAGCTGAATTGGGCAATGCCACATATAGAAAAGTCTGCTCAAAACATATTTAGAGTAGGCAATCAATATGCCTTCTGTAGAGCTTCTGTGCTTGCATACACACAAGCAGAGCACATCTTCAAGCTCACTGATTAAGTTGAGCATAAAAACACATGACAAAGATAATTTACTTTCTGTGGTGACATTATGCAAAGAAATTTACCTTGAAGAAGCTGCACAGTCCCTTTGGAAATAGAAAAATTAGAGAAAGCACCCTCTTTCTGTTCTTCAGTCATCTCCTGTAGATGAAAAAATAAATCAGATAACATTCCCAGTGAATATCATATGACCATTAGAAAATCCAAGGTAATGGCACAGACACTGGCATCATAACAGAGGTCAAATTTTCAGTGACAGTGTCACAGCTGCAGCTGAAAAGCCTTCTGTTTTACTTACTATCATATTTCAAAGTTAGACAAAAGTGATCTGTAATTTAAGACTTGAGGTTTGTACCTAACAGCATATCCCTGTAAATGCAAAACACCCAAATTAAAACTCTGAAAACTCTTAATTAAATTTTAAGATTCTATTTTAAATAATTACCAATGGCCTAACAGAATATGCAAGAATCAGGCTTGATATCCAGCCTATTTCCTACTTCCCAATTAATACATGACAGTGATTTACAGACACAGCAACTGACCCCAAAAAGAATAATATTACAAGGTAAAGCAAACACACTATTACCTGGTAATGGAGCACTTCCATATAAGTTTTAACAGTGCAGCGATTAAAATACTGAGCATGAGAAAAGAATGCTAACCCTGGAAGCTACAGATGCTTTGAGAAACATCAACTGTAACAGCAGATAACAAAAGGCTGCAGAACTAAATCAATCAGTAGTTTTACCTGCTCTGGCTCACTGTCACCATCACCACTTGACGTTTCACTTGAATTACTGTGCCGTTTTTTGTGGCTGGATTTACTGTTTAAGGTAGATAATTTCGCATTCTCTGGGCTTTCTTCTCTCGTATGACCGTTTTGTTTAACTCCGCTCCTTGATTTCTTGAGTTTAGGGGGATCAATGTCATCCTCCGACTGCTCACTTTCATCTGTCTGAGTCTTTCTTCTCCGAGATTTGTCATGGCGCTTAGATTTTTTCTCTTTTTTCTCCTTCTGGCAAGGCACAGAGCAACGCGGCGGTAAATGAAAACACATGCGCACGATCCAAGAGACACGGAACAGAGAAGATGTCACAGGGTTAAAATTAAAAGTCGATGCTCGAGTTACGGACGGGGCGGGGTTCGCATAAAGCAACAGATCCCTTCCTGCCGCGGTGCAGGTGCCACCAGGAGGCATTTTACTGACCACGAGACACCCTGGCCTCTTCCCCCGCTCAGAAGTGCACCCGAAAGCGTTCCCCGGGCCGCTGTGCCACGGGCACAGGCACGGGCACACGCCTGTTGCAGCCCACCCACCACCCCCGGCGGGGCAGTGCCGACACGAGGCGAAGGCCACGGCCCAACACCACAGGCCGCGCAGCTATCTCAGGAAACCCCGCCGCGCACGTGGCCGCCCCGAAGCGCACCGCGGTCGCACCGCGCAGAGTCGCCTCGGCCCACGCCACTACGGGAAAGCTACCGAGGCAAGACCCGCGGGACACGAGTCCCAGCACGCAGGCGAGGCGGTGTGGCCAGGCCGTACCCGGCAGTGGAAGGCCTCGGAACCCTCCCCGGTACCTTGCGCCGCCGGCGGCTGCTCTCTATGGCTGACTCGCTCTCCATGGGACACTCGGGATCCGACTCGGTCCCGCTGCTGGCGCTAAACCGGGCAGCTTCAGGCATCTCCGCTCACCGGCAGCCGCGCCTCGCCACGCTGCCGCTGCCGACCGCCGTGTGACAGAAAGAGAACCCACCCACTGCCCGGCAACCCGGGGCAGGACCACGCCGATCAACCGTCGCCCGGCAGCCAATAGCCTGCCGCGCCCGACGCCAGACTACAATACCCAGCATGCCTCGGGGCTTCCCCCTCCCGGACTTCAAGATCCATCGTGCCCTGCGTCCGCGAGGCGGTGGAACTTGTAGCGGGTTTGTGCCTTTGCCGTGAGGTAATCGGCATGACGTTCAGGATCCGGAGGCATGGGCGTCGTTCAGCGGCTTTCCACGTGGAAAAAGTAGTGGAAAAAACTTTTTCCACGCGTTATTTTGAGCTCCCAATATGCGTGTAAGCTCCTGGGAGGAGTTTTATTAAGGGAGAGGAAAAGCTGCCGGCAGGTTGTGGCAGCGTGAGCGGCTGAAGGAGGAGAGCTGCTGGAGAACGGAGACAACGGTACAGGTGTGACTGAGATCGGACTAGAGAGAGCTCTGTAGGGCTCGGCACCGCCCCAGTCAGCACCAACGCCGTTTCTTTCACTTAACAGCCAGAGGCACCTTCTTTAAACGAAGTCTCCCATAGCATTGAAAACTGCTAACTACAACTTCAGTCTTCTGTCTCCGTAACTGCTGGTTTTCAGTACTGAAAGAGTCTTAAGATAGTCAATAACTGTATGACCAAATACCTCCCCAAGATTTGAGAGGACCACCAGTCTTCGGTCATTAGCAGCATGAAACCGCCACAGTCTGCTCTTAGCTACAGGAATAAATCGGGGTTAAGAAGTCAAAATTAGTGTTATAAACTAAAAGCTGTAAAGTGATACTGATGGGTGCCAGGATGTTAGTTCCTTGGAAGAAGGAAAGTGGTGGTGAGGAGTGGATCAGGAGCGTGCAGGACCACAGCAGGGTTTATTTCAAAGCAATGCCACTAACCTTACTGCTGTCTTCTGCACCAACGTTTTCATTCATAAAGACTAAATCCTTCTTGCCTGATAGCAACACCAAGTAGATTCAGGAGGACAGTTAAGATTTCTTCAGGACACAGCAAGAGAACTTCAGGATTGGAATGGGTTGCCCAGGGAAGCTAATAAATGCTCCATCCCTGGCAGCATTCAAGGCCAGGTTGGACAAAGCCTTGGTGACATGGTTTAGTGTGAGGTGTCCCTGCCTATGGCAGAGGGGTTGGAACTAGGTAATCTTAAGGTCCATTCCAACCCTAACTATGATTCAAGGAACTTTTGTAGTAACAAGGTGAGTGCAGATCTAGTTTGTCTGCCCTGTTTTCTGAACAGGGAAGAGGATGTGGTGCTATTGCTGTGGCACAGGTAAGAAGCACTTTTAAGAATTACGCTGTAAAACAGTCCTATCCAACTGATACATTTCCTATTAGAGCAGCACATATCCTTTCCAGGTTAATAGTGTGAATGAAGTATATCAGTACCTATTTTTATTTTAACAGGAATGCAAAAACTGACTAAAGATGAGAGCAACAAAAATATACATTAACTCTAAATACTATGGTTAAAAGTTTTAGCTAACAGCTTTGATTTAGAAACAGCTTCACAGATGTGGCTGATGGCATTTATAGTATGGTTACAGTGTTATAAATGGAAAGTTTACACATCTTATTAAAAAATAATCAAATACTCATGACTAGATTTGGCTGAAGCAAGGATTTTTGTTGCAATTATCCTTCTGCTTTGTCCTCCTCTTTGCATTAGTATTTATACTTTTAGAATTTGGCAGGAAGCTTCATCTTCTTTTCAGTCCATCTAAAATAACAGAATTGTTAGTTGGCTTAAATTCTGCTACCTCAGGTGGCATCAATATGAACAATCAAAATGACCCTTTGAAATACATTTTACTAAATGAATTTATCCATCAGATTTCAAGTGTTACATCCAATTAATACACTAGAAGCGTGCTTGAAAGAGTTCACAGTCTGAAGCTGCTTAAGGGAAAAAAAAAAACACAGCCAGCAGAATTCCTTTAAAAACTGTAGTATATGATTTGTTCCCTCATATACTAGCTGCTCAAGGGGACAGCAGATATGTTATGTGAACACAAATGGTTTAATTACATTTAAAGTCCTTTAAGATCCTAAGAATATGTGATGTTATTAAAAAAAAAATGGATATGGTTTTTCCCTTGCAGCATTTAGAGTTAACGGTTTTGTGGGTCTTCTCCACATGCAACAATTGTTTCATACACAATTGCTTCATAATTGTTTTCCATTAGGAGATTTTTCAAGTACAGTTACAGGCAAAATGTACCCTATGAAAGGAAGCAGAAGCTTCTAGCCCAAGTGATGGGCATATTCTCCTGTCTGTTGTGAGCAAGTTGGATGGTATTTTGTCCTTTAAATTTTGATTGAACACCTCTATAAGGCACTTTTAATTCTTCATCTATATGACAATATCCATAATTCCATATGGCAAGATCGATGTGAGCGGAACCTGTCTACCAACAGGAGTTTATCAATCACATGTTTAATAGTGAGTTTATCAGTCATCATATTTCATAATATTGCTGCACTTGGCCATCTCCATCTGTAAGGCAGAGCTCATACTATTTTCTTGTCTTCTAAAAACAAATCCAAGATATGAACAACAGCATTTGTATTGTTGATTTAGGAATGTACATGTAAAAAGACATGGTAAAACTATACAGTTTGAGTATTCTGGGATATAACACTGGAGTTTTTAAAGGTAATAAGGGGGGGGGGGAAGANTATTTTCTTGTCTTCTAAAAACAAATCCAAGATATGAACAACAGCATTTGTATTGTTGATTTAGGAATGTACATGTAAAAAGACATGGTAAAACTATACAGTTTGAGTTTTTTGGGATATAACACTGGAGTTTTTAAAGGTAATAAGGGGGGGGGGAAGAGGGGAGTATTATGATTTACAGCAATGTTTCTGCCAAAATCTGAATGTTAATTTAAAGATAAAACATCTAATATAGTTATATGTGTTTTCTTACCTTGGAGAGTCAATTCCACTGTCTCCTGTAATGCTGCGATTTTCTGTCCCTTCTGACCGTTTCTGTCCAGGTATCACAGTATATGCATTCTTAAAAACCAGATCTTTTCTTCCCAGAAGGTTTCTCATTTCTTTGATCTGTGAGCCCAAAGCACAACATGCCACGTCTTTGCCCATCCCATAGATGAAGTTCTGCAAAGAGTCAGCATCTGAGTCAGCCTCATCAGTGTGTCCAAAATCTGCTACAGCTGAAGCTTTTGCACATTCAGCAAGCCCAGTTTCTTCTTCCTTTCTGTGACCTATCGGAAGAACCTGACTGCGTAAATAACTTTCTTCCATAAAATCTGGGTTTGGATACTCTTTTGAGCCATCAATTGATTTTGGAAAAGTAGCACTTTCCTCATATCCATGGTCTCCAGAGTGACGTTTAGTTAAATTTGTGTCGTACTGGAAGGGATGAGTATTAATCTCACAGTTTTTTAGGGACATAGCTGTCCCCACCTTTTGTGCAGCTTTGATCCAGTCTCTTATATCTGAAAAAGCAAGGCCAGGAGGCAGGTGACGTGGTTCTTTGCCTTCAGAATTGTCATCTGGATGTAATGTGTTGCAGTTGTCACCATCATGTGCTTTTTCATACAGAAGATGGCAGTTACCAGTAAATCCATCACTTTCCAGCTTCATTGATCCAGGGTGGCTAGCACAATCACATTTAAACATAAGTTCATTCTTTTTACCAGTCTTTTGTCTGTATTTCACACCAGGTTTTTTTACTAGGTTAATGTTGGATGTATAATTTGAAAGGTGGACATTTTGAAATTCATTTGCTGTTTGATCTAATAACTCACATACAGTGTCAGCTTTGTATCTGCAATGCTCATCTTTCAGATGTAATGACAATTTTGCATCTTCTTTGCACTCACCATTTCCTTCAGTGTAGGAGTTAAGGGATGTTCTATTATCCCAAGGGGTTTTTTTTACTGATCTTCTGTAGATATTTTTTTCCAAAATACTACTCTCCAGGGAGTATTTCTTTGTATTATCTTTTTGCAAAGTACTGTCTTGTGGATGACTAAAGGTTTTACTAAAACTGTCTTTCTTTAGTTGGAGGGAAGACTTATTAGCGTGTGGTGTGCTTTGCTTAGCTTTGTCAGCCTGTGTCTTTGTAGCTAGCTGTTCAGTTTCATGGTCAAAGGTTTTTGAGGAGCCCAAAGACCTTGGCCTTTGTAGAGCCATTTCTTGTTTTCGAGTCCTGGACTTCAACTGACTATTCAGAGTACCTTTGTGCCCCTTTGCATTAAAGTTGCATCTCCATGACAGACCCTGAAAAGGGTTCTTAATTTGTTTTTTATATATGACATGGGATGCCCCTGCTACATCAGATGGCTGTTGGTTTCCAATAGGCAGCAAAAGGTTGTCTTCCAGTTTCTGATTTTGAGATGTTAGCTCATGTATGTGAGATGTCCTGTTTCTTCTGCTAATTTGCCTCTCTTTCTTTGATTTTGTTTTCCTGGTCTGTTTTGCTGTTTTATTTTGTGTCTTTTGAATGCAATCCTTTGAAAGATGGTTTAGCCTGACTATTGACACTTCAGCTGAGGTACCCTTACTGATACAACTTTTTTGCTCCTCAAACTTCTGCATTAATATTGTGTGTTTAATCAAATTATCAACTGTAAGAACAGGGTTAATACACTTGATGATTTCATGTTCAACATCACATGGAATATTATGTAGGTCATCTTCATCCCTGAGTGGCCACTCCTTGGGGGGAAACTGGGCTGAAAAAGTGGAATACTTCTCCTTACTTTTTTCTTTTCTAGAAGCACTTCTCCAGAAAAGGCTAAGACCAAACCTTGTGCTTCTTGTTTTCTGTTTCATAGATGCCAGTGATTTGATGGTGTCCCAGAAATGGTTTTCAGCAGGTGCGGAGATCCCTTGAGTTTGAATTGAAGGCCTCAGTTCACTGCAGCTTTTCTTATATCCTCCTTTAAAGTCATAGTTCATTAGCTGAACGTGTCTTTTATCACGGAGCATGTTCTGGTCAGGGAAACAATGGTAGGTTCTATAACAAGATACTGTAGGAATGTTTTCTTTCACTAGGTCTGCACAGAGCCCAATGTTTACCAGGTAAGTGATGGAAGATGATGAACAGCAACAATTGTCCTTCAATGTAACTCTTCTGTTGTCTTCCTTGGCATTATTTGTGATAAAGTATGTGTTGGGAGTCACAATGAAGTATCCTTCTCCTGTATGATAGATTTTCCTTTCTTTAATTAGAGTACCAAGGATATTATATAAGATATTGTGGGAGGGGACTGCAATGCCTGTAATAATGACACAGATATTTCAAATCATAAGTAAGTTTTCAAATAAAATGGAAGTTGGCCAAAAAATAACTTACTTACAACAGATCTGAAATGAACTAAACATGAAATACCCAATGTATTTTGTTTACAGAATTCCAAAAGAAACTTGAACCTGACCTGGCAATTGAAGTTTGAGTAGGGCATGCTCAATTTCAATATGAAAGTTTTGTTGATGTGCTTTTTGGGTTTTGGGGTTTTTTTAATACATCACTACTCTGCTGAGCTTCCAGAGCCAGCAATTGTTATTGTACCCTGCAGAACAGGGACAGACCCACTCTGCAGCAGTGTCTACACATGGAGGCAGCAAAGGCTGCCCCAAATCTCGGAACCAGCACAGACTGCAGCTTCTCGGACAGTCAGATGAGGGCAGCACAGAAACATCATCCAGTCGAGGGCTCTAGTAGATGCAGTCCTGCCGGTGTTCTCCCAAGAACCAATCTGTAAAGCCCTTTTTAACTCTGCCGCGGCCATTCCTCACAGATAAGGCAAAGTCACCTGAGGAGGAAGGTAAAGGCCAGCTGTGTTTCTGATTGTCACTGCAGCACTGCTGTGATGGAGCTTAGGAAGTTCTTTGAATGAGCAACATTGCTCTCTGCATCTGTGAAAACATATGAAGAAATATGCTCTCTCTCTACAAACTTTGAGTGTGCTGCTTCTGGTTGATCTAAAAATGCTAGCTTGTGGTTTCTCAGTGTACATACGGACCACATCATGTGCCTGGCAGGGTTCTGAGGCACTTTATGGGGTCACATTAACATTTTTCCCCCTACTTAAAATGTGTACCAGATCAATCTGTATATAATGTCTACAGAACTATAAGATTAAGAAGATTCAAAAGAGGAAGCTCAGTATCAAACAAAGCAACCTCCTGCAGAGGGCCGTAATGAGCCATTATGAAGTCTCATGTACAGGCATACACACACACTTCAACATTGCAGACCTAAGGGAAACTGACCATTTTTCAGATTGAAAGCACAGCATTTAAGGGAAGGTGCTGCTACCCCATCAGAATATAATTGCATTTAGTGTAAATAATTTGATTTCGTGAAGGGACTGGAATTTGAAACAAGAACCTGAATGTGAGGCTGGTTGTTTTTCTTTGAGAGCAAATACCAGATGTAGACTCCTACCCAGTCCCTTTGCTGCTAAAGTCAGCTACATTCCCATCTCTTAAAGGGGATTCAAAGTCTTTGTGATCTGACACAACATGTATTTTGTGCTGCTCCATATCCAGTACATAATACTTCATCTATGCTTTTCCACCCTCTAGAAAGGGCATACTCTCAACATGCTACTGCACTCAGTTCCCTCTTATTTTCAAAGATCATTTATGAAAATCTATAGAAAGAATTACATTCAAGACAATGTTAGTGATGCTCATGCATGTACCAGTTGCCTGTTAATTTATGTTCTTTCATATTGTCAGCTTTGCTTGTAAACATTCAGTGATCTGTTCCCAATATCATTCAATATATTCAATCTTGATGATACAGTCACTTTTAAAAGGAGGGGGAAATGGGTACATCACCTGGATAATTTTTCACTAGCTGGTCTGTTAAAGATTCCTGTGTGACCATCACAAGATCCATGTTCATGTCTGATATGGTACGGCATATTCTTTCTGCCAGAGAAATGGAGTGTGACTGCGACAGAGGATTCATGAGAACAGGGGTCACATCACCTGAAGAAGGAGGGGAAAATATATATATTGCTTGAATGGAATAGTGTTTAATTTTTTTCTATTAACCATGACAGATTTTCACTGAAGATTTCTTGTATTTCCTCAGAAGAATATTGGAAGAAGAATTATGTTCAGCTAATTTTCTTTGGGAAGTTACTCAGGAATATTTAAAAGAAAAGGGAAATTGTACTAGCATTTTTCAAGTGCCTTTGTAATGAAGGAAACAGAAGGATACCTTAAGCATGTTAGTTTGTTTGGTAAATTGTAGCTTAAAGCATCATTTAGCTTAATAAACAGGGAGCTGAGAGAGATGTGTCTGATGACTGCTGACTTTTTGGAAGATGGTTTACATATAAAACCATACAGAATCTGTATTTTCCAAGTAGCTAATGAAAAAGGTAGATATCAAGTAATCTAAGTACAAAATCTTGTCATCAAATGAGAATGCAGAGGATGAGGGGGGAAGAACAGCAACAGGCTTTGTCCCTTTCTTGAATAGAAATGGTAAAAATTCCAAATTTTGACTGCACTCTAGAACTAGAAATTATCTACTAAACTGGAGAGAGGGCAAAAGACTGTTAAAATTACATGCATTTGTTAGGCTACATCACCTCTTCTGATGAGAGACAGACAGTAATATTGCCCCTGTTCTGCATGGTGAAAGCAGAAGCTCAGAGGAGCTGAGAGGATGGCCCAGCTCCCCCCACAGTAACTGCAGCCCCAGCCCAGAGGGCTGAAAAGGGTCTGTCTTAGTTCTTCATCTCAACTCTCTCATCCATAAATCACAAAGGTAAACACTGCCTTTCTCCCCCTTGCAAGATGGCAAGGCCAGTAAGAGCAAGCCTAGCAAGGCCAGTAAGAGCAAGCCCAGCAAGAACCTCTGAAATGGTTCCAGCAAATGATGTAGGAAAACCTGAAATCAGTATTTTCCTTAAAAGCTGATGACAAAGAACAAGGCAGGGACTCACCTGAGGCCTGTGCATACAGTAGGACATTGACCTCATACAACTTCTTGGACCAAAAAAAAAAAAAATAAAAGCTTTCTTCTATTTTTTTTAATGGAATGATGGTCTGTCCCTGCTACCTGGCAGCGATCCCTGCTGTGTGTTGCACAGAAAGCCCTCAGCTGCCAGAGGAGGCAGAAGGCAGCAGGGGCTCCTGGTTACTTCACAAGGCAAAAACTAGTGTTAAATGCTAACAGTAATTTTCCTGCAAGTATGAAGTGACATTTTAGATTAAGTGATATTCATGTTTAACTGAACTGCTATTGGATGGTCTGGTGGATGATCCTGCAACCTGGTATTTATCGTTGAGGCAGAAAACACCAGCACAAACATTTATCTGAGTAAATGAATTAAGAAACAGCACTTTGAAGAGCTTAAATTGCTCTTGACCTTTATTTTACAACTGCTACATTCAACAAAAAGCACTCAGAGAAAGTGGTGGCATAGAGTTCTCCCAGTGATGTTGCTAGGATACTTCTAGCAGGTGCAGAAACCATAGCAAGCTTTCTTTTTGTATGGGAAAAGTTTATTAGCATTCAGTAGTAACACTCTTTAATAGTTTGCTGTCTAAAATCTTTCCTGTACACACACTATGCTGCTGTCAGTTTTACTATTTGCTCCTGCAGAGCACCAAACTGCTAAGGAAACATCACCAATTATAATCAAAATGTATGTATTATTATTACTATTGTTATTATCATCATCATCTTGCTATCACTGTCTGCATCTGTCTTGCAGCCTCAAATCCCATGTCTCCGTGCAGGAAGGTCCTTTCAGAATAATATTTAAAACAAAGCATTAAGCAAAAGCTAGCATGATACTGAAAAATAACCTACCCCACTAAAATGGTGTTCAAAGCAAGTGTGTTTAAAATGATGGTTGCAGATCAACAATGGTGGCCTATACATATACTAATGTCCTGGGTTCAGCAGTTGCAGTCAGTTTTTCTTCTCCTTAGTAGCTGGTGTTTTGACTTAACCCGGGAACAAGGTTGATAAGACCAATGTTTTTGATTGTTGCTAAGCGATGTTTGCCCTGACCAAGGACTTTGTGAGCCGCATGCTCTGCCAGGGAGGAAGGGAGGCCGGGAGGAAGGAGGGACAGGACACCTGACCCAAGCTAGCCAAAGAGGTATTCCGTACCATAGCACTTCATGCCCGGGAGGTAACTGGGAGTTATCTGGAAGGCCTAGTTCTCTCGGGGTGGTTGGAAGAGGTGGTTGGTCAGCACTCGGTTGGGTTGGGGTGTTGTGAGTTTTCTGTTGGTGGTTGGTGAGATGCTGTATTCTTTTCCCTTGTTATTTCCTTTATTGTTATTATTATTGGTGGTAGCAGCAGTGATTTGTGTTATACCTTAGTTACTGAACTGTTCTTATCTCAACCTGTGGGAGTTGCATTCTTTTGATTCGCCCCCCATCCCTCTGGAAGCAGGGGAGGGTGAGAAAGGGAGGTTGAGTGAGTGAACGAGCGGCATGGCTGGGTTTAAACTACGACAACTAACAACATGAATATTAGATATCATTCCTTCCTGACTTTGACATAAAATCTGAAATAGTGAAAGCAAGAATTAGATCATTGGCAACATTGACAAGCCATGTTGGAAAAGGCCCAGGCAGGATCCTAAAAGTGTCCCCCAATTTCTTATTAAAAACTCTGTTGATTTACTTTCCATAGCTGAATAACTGTTGCAGTCATGCTTCAGATGTTCCCCCAGGTTTGATGTAAATGCATAAAAGCTGCATCCTTTAGATTTGCACAGGGAACAGTCTTAAAGATTTGTGCAAGCTATGCCTCAAGATGCCTGATGCAAAATCACCAAAATGCTATATTTGTTAAAGTTCTTCAGTATCTGTCCCTTTACAGCTCAAAAAAGACTGCAAAATCCCCTGCCCCCTTCCCTACTCAACATAAATCATTTGATGAGAATCATCTTCCTAGTTTCTTTCTAGCTTTTATGAAGGCATTGCTTATACCTACAGATAAGGTACCCGTTCAGGAACTCAGCCTAATCCTCATTTAAATACAGTACAGTTCCCATTTTGTGCTCGAAAGCTCTTGCAAAATGTTTACCAATGCCAATCTAGGCAGCTTGCCAGTACTTGTGTTATTATCCTTTAGTTTGGTTTACCTGTTACCTGGACACCTGAAATCCAAGAATACCCTTTTAGAGCACAGATCAGTCACACTGTGAGGAAGTTATCTGTAATATGAGCATCGGATAACAAAACTCAGCACACAGAAAACCCTCTGGGTCTTCTTGACTAGCACAAAGTGATTTTTTGTTCTCTCTTCATAATGCGAGCTTTACCACTTTTTCACCGAGTTATTTAACAATTGCAGAAGTTTTGCATCTTCTGCCTCTAAGAAAATTTACATACAACTTTTATCTGGGTAAAAATCAGGCTAGTCCTGGGGAAGTGAACAGAGAGACATTTCATTACATTATTGCTCAATTTACTTCTTAAAATATTGAGTAAAACAATATACAATAATAAAGGAGTAATAACAAATAGACTCCAAGAAAAATCAAGAATAAACTCCCTTATATAATTCCACTTACGTCTGCTGAGACAGAGAAGACTCAGCATGTGGAAATGGAAGATTGACATTTCTGTTTTGTAGCTGGAAAGGTCTATCTGGGAATTGCTTTGTATGCTTTATTAAGTTCACAGAATCACAGAATTACCAGGTTGGAAGGGACCTCTAAGATCATCAAGTCCAACCCATGCCCTACACCTCAACTAAACCATGTCACCAAGTGCCATATCCAGTCTCTTTTTAAAAACATCCAGGGACGGTGACTCCACCACCTCTCTGGGCAGACTGTTCCAATATTTTATTATTCTTTCTATGAAAAACTTCTTCCTAATATCCAACCTGTACCTTCCTTGGCGCAGTTTGAGACTGTGTCCTCTCGTTCTGTCCGTTGCTGCCTGGTGAAAGAGACCAACCCCCACCTGTCTACAACCTCCTTTCAAGAAGTTGCAGAGAGTGATAAGGTCACCTCATATAGAAAAGATCACAAAAAAAAAAGATTCTGTGCCTCTTTGCATGAGAGCTCTGGAATATCTGATGAACTCCATTTTTTGCAGAAATGCACCCAGGAAAGCCATAGGCAAGTAGAGTTCTGCTAGAATTGCAAGACTTAGGCTTTTCTATAGACTAGAACGCATCGTGGTCATACTTTTTAGCAAAAATGACATTTTAGAATTAAAAATCAAGGAACAAAAATAAAAGTAGTCTTAATAAGAATATTACAGAAAGTTGGGAACTGTAGCAAACCCTTTTCAAACATTAATGAAGATTTTACAAGATTTTTCCTTATTAAATAATAAAAAATCTATATACATCATGAAGACAGAGTTAAGATAATTTTCAATTTGAAGTTTATGATAGGGGAGCTCTATTTTGGCATAAATACTGTGTACTAGATCCTGTTTTCAGAAATACACATTTACTGAAGCAAAGAGTAAAGACTGCAGTAAAATTGTCAAATCTTGTAATGTGCTTAATCTGTTACTGAAACAAACAAAAGCTGTTGGGACCAGCAGACATGTTCCTGTCCTTTGACTATTTTGTACAACTCCCAAAGAAAACCAAAACCAATTAAGTATCCCTTAGGGTCACTGATACTTCTTTAGTTGACATTAAAGAAGAAGCTACAAACACACCAAAATGTCAGGTATCTATACCTGCTGATTGCTGCAAGAGCAGACACTTCCAGATCCAGTGTTAGGCAAACAATGTCCTCCATGTGGACTCGATTGCTGGTTTTTGCCAATAGAATAATGCCATACAATCTGTAAAAAAAAAAAAAAAAANTAGAAAAAAAAACCCAAACAAACAAGCAAGACAACAAAATATAACAAATTAAAAAATAAAAAAAAAAAAAAAAAAAAAAAAAAAAAAAAAAAAAAAAAAAAAAAAAAAAAAAAAAAAAAAACCACAAACAAACAAACAAACAAAAAAAAAACCCAACAACCCACAAAACAGGAAAACACACACAAAACAGACCAAAATCCATCTGCTTTCCCAACAACACCCAAAAGTCTGGTCTCAACTGCTAGTGTTATGAACTTCTAAAAATATGACCTGTAAAAGGTTTCTGAGGTTCCCAGCCAAGAGCTATTAAAACCTTCCTCTAACCTCAGGGCTCATAGCAACCCACAGCCATCCTTTCTCTCATCAGCAATTAAAAAAAAACCCAAAAAACAAGAAAAAAACCCAAGAAAAAAACCAAATGAACAAACAAATTTAACCAAACCACAAGCAGGTATGGTGAAAACAAAGTAGGATTCACAAAGACAAGAGCTCTCACCTGCAATCTTGGTTCAAGCCCCTAGATAAGAACAAGTTACACAACGTACACCAACATGTCCTGTGAGGTACAGTTTTCCTTAAGCACAGCGGGAAAGTTTTTGCCATGGAAATGTGTAGCTCTAATCTTCAGAGACATCAACCCCTTCAACACTTCCTGAGGCCACTGACATATCCACTTTAATACTCAAGGAACATCTTGGGAGCAGGTTCCAAGCTCCAAAGGTACTGATCAAACACGTGACCAGGCATGCTCCTGTGTTCATATAGATGGCTTCCAAGAGATTGTTTAAAAGAAAACAGCACTTCTGCTTGCTTGAAACCTATCAGGCCTGTCTGGTGGAGATCTGTGTTTCACCTGCACCAGCTGGCAAAACAGCCAACAAACAAACCCATATAAACACGTCTGTCTTCAGGGCATTCCCCCTGCTCACTGTGTAACTGGCTGAGAAATTGAACTCTTTGCAACAGTATTCAAGATAATTATTTTTCATATACTTTAGCATGCTGATAGCTTTTAAGTCAATTCACATATGGCATTGAAGGTAACCAGCACAGCTGGTAGCAAGGAAAATCATCTTTAACCATTTCAGCATTCAGTGTCAGGCTTGACCATAGAAGATAGATTGATTCAAAAGTTTTATTGCAGGGAGATAAAAATAACACAAAATGAAACTGTCCCTGGCAAGTTGCAAAACCATCAGGACCTAGCCCATGGAGCCAAAGAATGTAACAGGAATAAACAAGCCACTGGCAACATCTAGTGCCTTTAGGTGTCTGCAGGTGTTACCATCCACTGCTATGGGAATTCGATACAAGGACATCTTTTCCACTTGGCCTGGTCCAAAAATGACCTTTTGTGACCCTGGCATTTCTCCACTGAAACAGCTCTGCCTATTCCTGGCTCCCAGAATTGTCCTCTCTTCTGCAATAAATCTCAGATCATCCAAATAGCTCTTTAATGTAAAAACCTTTGTTTTAAGCAGAAGGTGTTACTGTGTGTTGGTTAGGTACTTAACTATACAGTGAAAGATTTACTATAAAAACATCATACAGATGCTCAGCTAAAGGTCAACTCCAGCTGACTCCTTTGCCTGGAAATGTGCTATCACACAAAAGGCAGGTCCCAAAAAGTATACAGTATAAAGCTACAGTAATGGGGGTAAGATATACCTACATTTGGGTCTCCTGTTTCCAGAATGGACCAAAATTCATTTCTTTGCACACTCCCTGGTTTCAGTTTGCATGTACCCCAGCCAAGGAAAGTCACACGCTAGTCTTTCAGATGAACAGCACCTACAGAGCTATTCAAAAGAGAACATACCCCCTGCAGAGCATTTCCTGCAAACCATGAATCAGGGGACACATGACAGCTATTATGTCCAACTCTCTCCCACACAACACTTGTCCAAAACCTACCCACCACAGAAGAAGCTGTCAGAGAGCTTGGTCCTGTTGTAGCTTCTCTCAGACTCAAACCCCTGGCTTGCAGTGAGAACAGGAGCCACCACCACACACTGAGGTGGAACAAAGCAGGCCTCAGATCTTGTTTCAGGACATAACCCACTGCAGGGACATTTTTTTTTACTCAGCTGAGAACAAAACTTTGATGGCATAGAGGCAACTTGACACTTGCCAGAGCAGTTTGTGATGTTGATAGATATGTGCAGCCACTTCTCTTTCCACTCTCCCTAAATGGATATCCAATTTTAAAGATGCTCCCTGTTCTGTAAAATAAGTGCCTGCACTCTTTCATTGGGCTGGAATTTATGGCCCACAAAAAAACTAAAACCAAACCAAAAAAACACTACAAAATCACACCATAAAAAAGGTTTTAAAATCAAAAGCAACATCTTTACCACCACAAGTTTTTTGGACACTGCTGATTAAACAGCGCTAGCTTGGACCTGAGCGTGCAGTTCCCAAACCTTTCTCCATGGCTTTGGCACTGTTAAACACCCTTTCTGTATTTCAGATCATTTGAATTTCAGCCAGAAGGAAGTGATAAAAGACAAACAGCAACTAAGCACTCCATTGTGTTACACAAGACTTAGTAAATAGCTTTTCAAAAGCCAGTTGAGTAGAACCCTTACTGAGAAGATATTGGATTGTTTGATCTCACAGACCGAGGTGAAGCCTCTAATGGAAATTACAGGGATGTGCAGGTACCTACAGGATGCTGACAGAGCAGGAGAACAATTTCAGGTGAAAAAGTGGATGATGCGGTCAGTGAAGTACCCAAGCAAGCGATCTGAATGGCAGGTTAGCTTTGCTGCAAAGTTTTATTGAGAACAAGTGAAATATTTCATCATTTCAATGGAGTTTTCAACCTTGGACGCTCAGCGTACAGCCCACGGGATTAAAGTCAAGTATTTGCAAAAAAAAAAAAAAAAAAAA
>NDXB01004740.1:0-10604 GCA_002631895.1 Agapornis roseicollis | reverse complement strand
GAACAACCCAAGGGAATAAATAAAAATATTTAAAAAAAAAAAAAAAAAAAAAAAATTTATTGTCTTACTACAAGACAAAATACAAAGCTTGCTCTTTGTTTGTTTGTTTGTTTTTAGAGAGCAGAATGGAGGTTCACTTTATTTCAATTCTTCAAATAAACAGCGTTTCAGCCTTCAAAACACACTGAGTTTGCTAAACAAACAGCAGCTGCAGTTGTTTCATTACCCAGAAGTCTTTCTGCTTCAGTACAAATCAAGCTGCTTATAGAGAAGCTTTGCACCACCAATGAATGGAACACAAATTGCTGCTGATGCATCAGTATAATATAAAACATACTCAGAATAATTAAAAAGTTTCCATCATATGTTCATTATCGCCGGGGCTTTACTGTATTATCACAAATAAGGGCAGTTTGTTGGATTTTGTATATTGATTTTTCTGTTTATTAGAAGTTTGATAGCAGTGTATGAGTCACATTAACGATGCACACTGCTAGCATCTCTTTAATTCAGATCTCACAGGAATGTTTTTATAAAGCATAGTAAGGAATTGGCAGAATCACTCTGGATGTATGTTATTTTAGAAATGCAGATACCTACGTTTTTCTAACCTGATGTTTAAATAAACACAGAACAGATAGCAAGATGTGCAAGTACCACAGCAATTTTATCAGGCTAAAGAAAACCACGCTGCCATCTACCTCGACTTTTCTGTGCATATCATGCTTTATTCTGCAGATTTTTAACTCACGGCCTGTATAATCAAAAGACAACTAATGTACTTCAAGTATGAAACAAGAAGCAAAGTTGACAGAATAAAGCCATGCAGTTCTTTGTGCTCATACTTCTGATCAGTTTTTATTTGGGATTGAATGAAAGCAAGCCTTTTAACAAGGCTTCTCAGTGTTGAGGAGGTGAATATTACTAACACAGCAACAAAGGCCAAGAGTATCCCAGGCTGTATTAACAGGAGCAGAGATAGTAAATCAAAGGCAATTGGTGCTTGTTAAACCATGAAGTCTAGTTTTTTATGCTTCAGGGCAGTGCAGCAGTGCAGCAGGTTAGCCAGAGAGGTTCTGCAGTCACCAATACTGGGAACTTTCCAAGACACACCTGGATAAAGCCCTGAGCAGCCTGGACTGACCCCATAGCTACCCTGCTTTGAGTAGGAGTTAGGGTAGGTTACCACAAGTAAAACAGTAGTCCAGCCACCTAGTTTAGTTGGACACGGGTACCTGTGCCTCCCACAACCATTCTTACCCCCCACTTTGACCACATGGCTTTCCATAACCCAGTGCAACAGCACGTTCGACCTCTGCCAGCTGTGAAGTTTTCTTGGGTTACATCAAACTGAATAAAACAGGTTACGCTTACATCATGGTGTTAATGAGGCCATGCAAAACAGCATCCATATGGTAAAACTGTTGGCTTTCTCTTCAACCTTAAAATAAATGGCTACTGGTTTTGTAACATTTGTTTCATAACTGAGCTCCATCTGCATGGGCTTGTTGTTAGAGCTAGTGCTTTCCACAGTGATGAAGTGGACACGTCCTAAAGCAAGATGGCAGTATAGAAAAGCTAAAACTAGCCTTGAAATCAAGTCTCTGATTTTGAAACCGTACCAATTACTATAGTAGAAGCACTACTTATTAATGGAATTTTCTGAATTAACTACATGATATTAAGACAAATTCTTTTCTTCTCTGACAACAACAACGACAAAGCACTGTTCAAATCACTCTCATCCTGAAAGAGCATCCAGGAATCAAGCAGCAAAAAATCAGAAGACTGAGGATAGCTGAGCTCAGCCTGTTTTCTGGAAGTTTGTTCTCTCACTCCAAAGACAGAGGGAAGGAGCTGCTCCTGCGGAAAACTTCAGCAATGAGAAATATACAATAAAGTTATTCACAGTAATCCTGATGGAGGCTGTCTTTAGAAAAAGTCAGAGTAAATTAAACTGAATGGAGCTTATTATTAAAAACAGTGAGACCCTCCTGTTCAGTGGTACTTGTTAAACAGTGTGACTGGAAACTGCTTCCTGTGACAGTGACAAAATGTGCATGCACAAGTGCTTTTGCAGATTACACTTTCAGGTAATTCAATCTAAGCAGATCTGGTAAAGGCATCAGAATTTGGAAAGGCATTTCAGTATCTTGTACCTTGCTTCTATGAGTTCAATCCATAGTTTGAATATAGGATTTGGGTTTAGTGCAATACATATTCAGCTAAAAAGAGGCTTTTATCAGACAGGATTAATGCCTTAGCAAAAATTTGATATGGAAACACATGAAACATGCAGGGGTATCATCTCATCTGAAGTCAGTGGTAATGGCTGAATGTCAGCTAAAATTAGATGCTAAACATGATGAAATAATGTAAGGTTTACATAGCTATTACATGGAGATAATTAAATTAGTAAGCAAATAATAGCAGTGTAGATAGAAATTTGTCATTCAAGGAGTACAAATGTTTTCTTCCTTTTTTCCTCCTGAAAATATATATTGACAGCATCATCACTGGAACAACAGTGATAATGAGGAAAAACCCAATTATAACAGACCATGCAAGTTGATAAGTTCTGAATTAGATACCTTGGTGAAAATAAATTGAAAAGCAATGTTTGAGACTAATACAGTTAAAAACTTAATCTGCTCTTCATTTTCTGGCAGCCTAAGCATAGCAGCACAAAATAAAGCACCATTTTAGGCCATTCACTCTGTTTAGGCTTAAATGAAAAGGAACAGAATTCTAAATAATCCCAAACAGTCCAATATGAAGTATACCCACATACTGTGAGTTACAGCTCACAGAAGCCAGCACCATTGAAGTACAGAATTATTCTCCTTTGACTTGCAAACCTACATCCCTGTCTGTGGGGCAGGATGAAAGACACTGGAAGAAAGGAACTCCAAAAGAAAGGAATCCCACTAAGCACATCCTCAGTCTCTTGCTGAGCTGCCATCCTCATTAAGATTGTGTGTTCCTGTGTGTAACTACAGAGTTCCTGGTAAACAACATCCACTTCAGAGTCATGACCTTTTGTAGGCAAAACAGGAATCAGCTACTTAGAAGGCCATAATTTTATCCATAGCCTCATTAGATGCACAGCAGAACAATGGCGATACTGACATTAATTGCTGTGAACAAATTTAAATTATTCAAATGAAAATAAATGTTTCCTAAAAGCTTGCCAAATCCATTCTGGAAAATAATTTGTCTCTCATTTTAAACAAAGTTCAGAATTGCTAGGAAGTAGAGAACATTCAATATGCAGTTACAGATGGACTTCAGGTGTACCAGGGCTGCAGCTGGCACTTCAAAACTGCTCCTAAAAGCTGGCACAAACATGTAGAGAAGCTCAGTATCTGAGGACCTCCACAGTGTGGTGGCCAGTGCCCGCAGAGCAATGTGCTAGCACTAAATATATTATGCTTGGGAGTCATCACAAGGGAGCAAACATAATAATTCCCCAAAACTGTCCCCTTCATCCCCCTTGGAAGATAATTACAGGCCATAAATACAACAGAAGTTTTACTCCTCAGCTATTGCTGAAGCTTTTTAAGGAGATTCAATTCCATCCCTCTCCTCTCACGGATATCTGAGTATTAAATTCACATTAACACCCTACCCCAAATCAAAGACCTTCAAAGACCATCTGTGCCCATTTTTTAGCTCCTTTTCTTTTAGCTCATCTTCCTAAGTTCTGTGAGAGACTAAATAGAGAGAAATGAGGAGGTAGACCTATCTGATTACTCCACCAAATGCACAAACGACAAGAACACAAAACAATTCCTTGTCTGATCTCATTCCATTTCAGTCAATACCTCCAGCAAAAAATGGATAAAACTGAACCGTTCACAGGAAAGTGTACTGTCCTTTCAATGTCACTCTTCAATAGAGTATTGTCCAAGTGAGATGAATTCACAGGCTGCAGTAGGGACTCTAAAAAGCAGACCTCTCATTAAGAGAAGCGATCAACACATTACATGACCTAGTAATAGTCTGCATGCCAATGCCAGCCTCAGCCTATGTGGAAAATGCGGGGCTTTCTTAGCTTTCCTGGTGAATGGCTTGTAGCTCTGCAATAATGATGCTGACCGAGCAGCAAATACAGCCCCTAAAGGTTAAACAAAAATGTTTCAGTTTTCTGGTTTTTGCTTCTACCCAATAGGAACCACAAAAAACCGAGTTCAGCAGTTCAGGCACATGGAAAATGTTGCCGTCAAGAGAGAATGCAGGCTGGCATGACAGAAACAAGCTGGTTATGATCAAGGACAGCAAGCAAGCAGCTACTGAGATGCATTCTCCTAGACTATCACGACACTTTCTCTCTTCTAAGACTCCGGAGGCCAGTGCCCTCAAACTGAGTATTTCCAATTGTATCTAATCTCATCTGACTGTTCCCTGCCCTTCTCCCAGCACTTGCCCTGCAAGCATCTCCTGTGGCTGTAGTGGAAAGGTGGGAGGGAACTGTTTGCCCCTCGTTAGCTGAAGAATTGTCTGAACAACTCAGCTAAGCACAGGAGATGGTCTGACAGAGAAATGTTTGCATTTCGACCGAGACTGCTCCTTTATCAGATTGGAGGAAAAGCTGTTTTTTAAACTAGCCCCTAATTCATCCTCTGAGGGAGATTTCAGTTGCTGTGATTTGCCCTTCTTATTCCCCTGTATTCTCCCAAGGAGAAGAATATAACTGCTCCTACCCAGTCCTGGGTGTACGGTGTAAACCAGAGCCGGGATCCCCACCAGAAGGGAAGAGAAAGACGTTTTGGATTTTACTGGGAATAAACACAGCAGGGCAGTCTGTGATTCTCTATAAACTTTCGGGACTGGATTTTCCCTTATCCAGTCAAGGTGCAGTCTATCCCTTACAGTCAGGATGCCCAGCTCCCCACTGTGTTTCTCTAGGAGAAAACTCATTTGAACTGCTGGGATGAAAAGCAGCACAAAGATCTGTGGTACTACAGTGTCTTCTGACGACTATCAATAGCCAGAAAAGCAACTTGAGACACAGCAGTGGGGAGGACTTCTGAGTGCTGAAAGCTTTAAAAACAGTGTGCAACAGGAACTGGAGCATGGCAAGACCCTAGTATAATTCTTCACTGAAATGTGAGTTAACAAAAGGAGCACTGCAGTACTGCATGCCCATTGCTTCTCACTTACTGTCCAGCAAACAAGTGGCTGTGGCTTGGAAAAAACCTCAAAATGCTTAGCTGATTCTTGTCAGGAGTCTGAAAACTCGGTCTCAACGCTTTTCATGTACAATGACCAAAGGTAACGATGCTGCAGACCAAGTGATTCCCATCACCGACACCTGGTGCACCCAGATAGCTGTGAAAATTCATCAAACACTGCTGGAGTTTGCAGACATTGCAATTGCTACCTGCTGCCGGAAACGTTCCCTAAGAACCATTTAGGAGATTGCTTTGATCCCAGCATCTCAGCCTTTAGTGAAAAAGCACAAGAAACCCAAGTGGCTTGAATTTCACATTATTGCAAACAATAACATGAAAGCAGGTGGATTAAAAAAAGCAGTCAGATCTCTCTGCATGTAAAATAAAGGCAGAAAATACGATGCTAATAGTGTAAATTTTAAATATTGTCAATTATTTAAAAACAAAACCAAAGAAAAACCCCAACCAAACCAAACCCACAACCAAAAATAAACCAAGAAACCTTTGTCCCTTGCATTTTAGTTGCCTAACTTGTCGCTTGCTTTTCTAGATCAAAATATATTTAAGGAATGGAGAAAAAACTTCCAGAACAAAAAATGGTCATGATAATGACCAATAGAAGAAACAGCACGGAATACATACATTTTTAACCTAGAAAATTACCTAAATAAGGAATTCTGTTCCAGTTAAGCTTCCAGAAATAGAAGTAAAACCACAAAAGTGTTGCTTCAACATTTATTGACTGAAAAAGTAAAATTCACAAAGAGAAGCTGCTTCAAAGACGTTCAAGTAAAGAAACTGGGAGAACTCTTAACTTGATAGAAACTCTGCTGGGTGTTACTGCAGCAAGACACAAGATGATACAGGAAGTTATCTAATTCATTTACCAAAGTTATTTACATGTGGATTCAAGCAGCCATGCTATGCACCAGAAAAGAATGGAGGTAAAAGAACAAAAGAGGCAAAGACCTCTAAATCACTTCCAGGAGACTGGCAAGTAGCATATCAATACTCACCAGTGATACAAAACTTAACCATGGTAAGATAGAATCATTCCCAGCACACCTAGAGACATCATTGCTTTTTAAATGGTGACTGGTAAATAAAACATGGCCCTTCCTTACAATACCTCACCTGGATTAGGAGTTAAGAGATCAGCAGGCTACTTGTGATAAGGGAAGATGAATTCCTGCTGCTGCAGATGTTACCAATTGAGTAAAGCTGCCTAAGTGCCTGAGAAATCAGACTGCATGAAAAGATCAGGGAGTGGTTATTCTATACAAATAAATAGGTGATTTCAGATACAGCCGGTGCTAAATGAATCATAATGAGGCTGAGCTGGCCAGGGACTGCACGGGGTAGACATCAGAACTGTTCCTGTTTAAACTCTTGAAACAGAACATGAAGAATTCCCCATCTTTCAGAAGCCAACAAATTTCCTGTTTTGAGAAAGAATTCAAACCTGCACTTTCACTCGAAGAACTGCTAGTTAGCGTCAACAAAAAGCTTTTGTGACCTAATTATATCCAGTTCAGCCTGAGGTAAAATGTACTTCTAATTTAAACCATAATTCATCCCTGAACAGAGAGGATTGCAGAGCTACACTCCTGGGAAAATAACAATAAACCTCTCCAATAATGTCAGCTGTGAAAATCCCTACTAACCTCTGGAAATCCAACTGCAAAGGGATTTGTTTGTACTTCACCAAGTACCTTGTAGTTACTAAGGAGCTGAACAGCTGTACATCTTCACTTCAGCACTGTCTGCTTGGCCTTTGTTAGCAGCATTCCTGGTTTGGCTGCTAATGCTTCCGATCTTAGTTCTGTGGAAGTTAAAGCATCAGCAGTTCACACAGAAGTGTTAAAGCTGATGTCTGAGCTGACATGAAGCAAGGATTACACTGCTCATTTATCACTTACCTGCATTATGCTCAGTAATTAGAACTTCATGTCTCCTATAATCACCTCCAATAGAGAGCAACCCTAATTAATCAAGTCAAAACCACACAGAAAACTGCAAGCACTGCAGACGTGCCACAGCATTGTCTCCTCCCGCAGCCTCCAGAAAGGAGCAGCCTTCCAGGGTACACTGCAGGATGAATTGACACAAGCCCCACAGGACAGAGATAAAACAGACACAAGGATTAATGACCCCAGCATACCGAAGTCTGCTCCCCCTCCAGGAACTGCAAACAGCAAAGGGACTCACTGACCAAACCCAATGCCTCCGGTAAAGATCAAGGAGCTGTGAGGCCGCACTCAATACCTGGGGCAGAATTCTGATCTGCTCTGCCTGTGAACCAGTTATCATCCTGGCTGGTATATTCCGCAACCACTAACATTTCAGGAGGACTTCCCATGGCAGCCTTGCGTTAAGAGCACTTTATAATCCAGCAGCTGTGCTTTTACATAAAAGACTAAGCCTTTGATTGCACCCTGGCCTCATTAGACTGCAGAGGTTATTGGCACAATTAGCTGCAGGTAGTAGAATGATGGCTGAATACCCACCGGTACAATCTAGTTAAAAATACTCAAAACATTTCCCTCAAGATTGTTCTGTTGTTGTTGTCACGGCCAGATCGGAGAGCTCCGTGTGTCCCAGGAAGGTTAACAAATTCAATTTAAATGGTGGGGGAGACAAGGCAGTGCTGCGACGTGCCAAATCCTGAACATTCTCATCCTCTATATTTTTGATGTGAATCATCACATACTTAAGGCAGCAAACGAAACGTGTCTGAGCCCAAGGGCTTCTTAGATCTTCTGTCAATTTTGCTTTTATGCATTTTTAAAGAAGGTCCAAGATTGCTTTGTAGGTTTTGTTTGTTTTCAGTATCTCCAGAAGAATTAAGATTAAAGCAGCTTCTGACTTCAGCGTGTCGTGTCTGCATTAAACAACAAAGTGCCTTTCCTCCTGGACAGCCACCGCCTCACCCATGGTAGTGCCTCCCCTCCACCCTTACCTTCTCCTGTGGCCGCACAGTCTGTCGCTCTTACTCAGCTAAATTCTTTGTGCAGTGTCCATCCATAACTTTTAGCCACACCGCTTCTTTCCATGCAGTATCCTTTGACTAAAAATGCTCATGATGAATGAAAACTAATCAAGTCTTCCAATGGTCATGAATGCACCTTCCAGTTCATGGCATTATCAGTCTCTGGACACATTACATCCACTCATCTCCTTCAGGAAACATTTCCCAGAACAAAAAACCAAACCCAATCAGCACACCTACTTCCTAGGACATTTTCCCTAAATATCGAGTGCCCACGTCTACACTGCAATGACTCACCCCGTCACCACTGACTTAACTTCAGACCAGACTACCTGCAGCTGAAACCCAGTTTGTCCCAGCATCTGTACTGAAGGGGAGGCTGTGCCTCTGGAGAAAGCTGTGGTAGTGATACCCTGCTTGCTCCCTGCTTTTCCACCAGCCCAGCTGCAGGATTTTTGCCTGCCAGAATTTACACTGATGCAGCTAATCACTGAATGCCACAGGCAGAAGTTACCTGCTGTGAGAGTGGTTTGGTACTTCTAGCTGGTAAAGCCTCTGATGGCAGCTCAGGCTACGCTTCTTGAATCAATCAGCAGCTCTGCAGAACAGACTGGGTCTCACCATTGGGATCACGCAGACAAGCAGCGAAGGAGGTAAGAGACAGTCAAGATGAAAGCAAAAACATTCGGTGGCAGAGGAAGAATCCAGCACTGGATACGTGCTGCTGCCCCTGTGGTCAGGCTTGTCCCAGCTCTCCCCTCCCGTTCATGCTGCTCCAGGCTGGGGCACTCTCCCTCCATCAAAATCCCACTCTGGGCTGGAGGGACCTGCCTCTATTTTGCACTATAACTTCAGAGAAACAAAAGACTCCCGCCCCTCCCCGCCACGTGTGTTCCTCCTCTAGAATCAGGGCTCTTGAAGCCCTGTCTCAGATTACGATTTCATGAAGCGAAGAAACCCTGGCAGAGCAGGGGCATCGCTGCAAAGGCACAGGAGGCCGCTTCAGCCTTGCTGTGTGCCGGTTTTACACGTTACACAGTTCGTTCCTATTCTGCAAAGCCAGACTGCAACTTCTCATCTACTCTGGAAAACCCTTGACAGAGAAGGTGAGGGCACTTCTCACTTCGGGACCTTGTGCTCACAGAGCAGTTGTGTGTCCAGTTCAGTGCCTTCCTTAGGGAATTTGTGAGGGTTCTTGAACTGCCGGTTGCATTTGAATTTTTTTGTTTTTACTCAAGCTGTCTTCATTGGAAAAAAAAAAAAAAAAAGGGCCTGAAGTGGATTTATTTTTTTTTTTTTTTTTTTTTTTTTTTTTTAAGTGTAAGGTAGACGTTGGAATAAATGAATTGTTCAGAATATCTGCACAGCCATCTCTTTATCAGTCCTTCCTATTCCGAGCACCTGCTACCCAAAGGTCACACTATACAACTTCAGCTTTTGTCCACGCATCACAATTATTGCACATTGTATTACTCTCACAAGTCCCCTTTTGTGTTGTCAATCACTACATGCCAAAATCACACGACTGAAAATGCTGACAGCACATTCCTTGCAAGCATATTACTGGATCCCATGGATAATCAGAGGATTTATAGATGTGCAGCCACCCATACATGTCCCAGTACTAAAGATCATCTATTTTTCCTCTCCACAGTATAATGAAAAGATAACCCTGCCCTGCAAAACAAAGGTCATTAGCTTGATTTCATAAAGACACCGAGGTAGGAAATCAGGTTCAATACTGGTAAGCAGCTAATCCTCATTTTCAGCTGTCTAGTCACATTACATGGTTTCCTTGTACCAGGAGATACTTGCCAAGTGTAAGTTTTTCTCTGTAAGCAAATGTTTTAAGAATTCTCCCAAGTGGCACCTGGAAACCCTTCCCAAAAATTTTACAACTTGTAACACAAATGTTCTAATAGTTACACTGAAAGTAATGCACTTCATAAAGTACTTAATTTTCTTGAATAGTACTTTGATAAAACAAGGCATCAGGAGCCAAAGCTAAAAAGGAAAGTCTCTTACGGGAAACCCAGACTAACTGTTGTGGAAAAGAATATTGCCAGATGTTTTAAGACCTTCCAAGATTCTCTCAATTCTGATGAGAGCCAAACTGAAAGTGTTAACACCCCATCTCCCTAACCCACATGTACATCATACAGGGAAAATTCATAGAATCATAGAATAATTAGGGTTGGAAAGGACCTTAAGATCATCTAGTTCCAAACCCCTGCCATGGGCAGGGATACCTCACACTAAACCAGGTCACCCAAGGCTTCATCCAATCTGGCCTTGAACACCCCCAAGGATGGAGCATTCACAACCTTCCTGGCCAATCCATTCCAGCGCCTCACCACCCTAACAGGAAAGAATTTCTTCTTAGATCCATTCTAAACCTCTCCTGTTTAAGTTTGAACCCATTACCCCTTGTCCTGTCACTA
>NDXB01004739.1:0-24091 GCA_002631895.1 Agapornis roseicollis | reverse complement strand
GGGGCAGAAAGGAGGGGTTGAGTGGGTGAACGTGCTGCCTGGCTGGGTTCAAACTACAACAGAAAGTAAGGGACCACATTACCTGTGTTAAGCAGCACTCAGCACTGCACTGAACACTCTGTTTTCCTATCCTCAGGTTATGTTTTCCTCAAAAGGGTGACCTCTTCACCTTAGACAACAAACCAGTGCTTTGTTACTTACTTCTGTAAATACTTTTCTTTCTAGTTTGGAGAATGAATCAAAGATTTGCTCCTGGGTGATTGCAGGAGATAGAAGGGTAGCATATTCCTGCAGGGAAGCCTGGTGGTTTGCAGGAAGTCATTTGTGTCTGACTGTCCATTTTTAATCCAGTTCTGTTCATCTCTGTGGGAAAACCTGTTCCAAGTTAAAATCCTAAAAGTCATCTTCATTATAATTCATAGATTCATAGAATAGTTACGGTGAGAAAGGACCTTAAGGTCATCTAGTTCCAACCCTCCTGCCATGGGCAGGGATGCATCATCCCTTTTCATTCTTGAGCCAGAGCCTAAGCAATTCAAGGGTATCTTTAGACATCCTTTACAGTAACTTTTTCACATTTAGTCATCTTTGCATTGACTTGACAGAAGGAGAGACAAGTTTCTGCAGCAGGNCGATCTGGCAGGGATGCATCATCCCTTTTCATTCTTGAGCCAGAGCCTAAGCAATTCAAGGGTATCTTTAGACATCCTTTACAGTAACTTTTTCACATTTAGTCATCTTTGCATTGACTTGACAGAAGGAGAGACAAGTTTCTGCAGCAGGCCAGCTCACCAGACAGCCCCTGAAACATGGGGGGTTTGCCCAGCTGTTGTCAAGAGGTGTGCTTGGGCTTCCTGACAAGCTACTTCATTGCATCTGTTGCAGTCCACACGAGCAGTGATGCCGGACTTCCTTTACTTAAGCAGGCAGAGTTGTGCTTCAGCTCTGAAGGTACTGAAATGGAAGATGTTTGAACCTGGAAAGGAGTTATGGCTACTGTGTCTGAAGGAGGGAGGATGTAGCTTGTTGAAACCCAATACCCATCCTCCTGTGAGGAGGAGAGGTGCTGTGTTAGGGTTCTCATTATTAAGAGGCCACAGCAAAATGCAGTTTGTGTTACTGAGAAATTCCACAGCAGAAGACAGACACGATGAATGCCTTAAAGGTTGGAAGGGCTGTGAAGCACAAGCTTCACTAAACATACAAAATCAGCTCTCAGGCAAGGGCTTCTCTGCTACGTAATTTTGTTTTAGAGTCTAATAAGATGTGCTCTACTGTGTCTTGAAGAAAGACTGGCATCTTTGGTGGGATTTATTTATCCATTAGAACTAAAGCATTGAGAGCTATCTGCCCCTATTCCTGTACTTTTGTTCATTTTCCTCTTTTTTTCTTTTTTAATATATTAAGGTTCCTACCTGGAAAGAATAGCATCTATTAAAATATATTCTGTCTCTGCTTAAAAAGATTACCAATGTAAAATACAAGTTATAGTTCAACTTCACTGAACATGACAGAAGTATGTTACATTTACTGTTTTGTTGACTGTATTAAGGGTCCTATTATGTTCACCAGATTCGTCTTTCTGAAAGCCTGTAGTGATCAGCATACAGAACAGGCTGAACATAGTCACTTAGTTCATATTTCTTTCTTTTTAATGCAAGAAGGTTATTAGCTAGTACTAATGCAAAGCATTGAGAGCTTCAGTTGTTTTTCTGATTGCTGTAGTCCTCCAAACAGTGAGCTTCACAGAGAGCAAGTTAATGTCTCATAATGAAATCACACCATGGAACTGTTCATCCCCATCAGATTTTTTTTCCTTTTATGTACATGACATGGTTGTAGTCATTGCTGTTTCAGTTACAGGTATTCTGGTGAACCAAAATGAATGAAATCATATGGCTTCCTTGCACTTACTCCATGGGCAAAAGTGCAGGAAGTGTGATTAACATCAATTCTTTTTACATATGTGAATACCTTCACCCGCTTGATGATAAAATCATGTACTCTTTGGCCATGAATATTGTCTGCATAGTGTAACAGTGCAGGTTGTTGTGGAAGCTATTAAATGTGTACATTACCTTCACAGATCCAACAGAGAAGGTGACTATTCAAGTGCTGTCCCAAAGTAGTACTGTTAAAGAAGGCGATAACATCACTCTGAAGTGCTCAGGGAATGGCAACCCTCCTCCACAGGAGTTCCTGTTTTACATCCCAGTAAGTCCTGCCTTGCTGTCACTGTGTAGTGAAATACTCTGTATCATCCCTTCCTACAGATATTGCTGCAAGCCAGTGTATCTGTGATTGTCTAACAAATGGAGGGAATTCAATGCAACAGAACCTCAAAGATAGACATCAGCCATTGCAACAGACTCTCAGAATGCCTCACCTCAGTTGGCAAATAATTCTGAAGAAACATCTTCTACACCCCACCTACCTGGAGTTTTTTGAGGCTGGGACCCACTAAAAATTACTACTACTAAATTCATTTCCCATCATCAGATACTCTGATAAGAAGCAGTGTTGACTAAAGGCATTCAGCATGTTGAGTGAAACCATCTCATCTGTTGTCATAACAAGCAAAGATCTAGCAGGGAAAGGACAGGAAATGAATTCAGCTGTTTCTTTTACTTTCACAGATGAGTCTTTGTGCAATTTCTTTTCTTCAGGTAATTTATTAATTGTTGCCATGGCAACACGAAAAAGAACAGGTGTGGCAGCACAGAAAAAAGCATAGGGAAAAAGTCTGTCAAATGCTTAAGATGCATGGTACTAGTAATCTCAGTATTGGTGAAATCCACAGGCAGGTGGGGCTTTCTATTTCTAGTCCTGCTTCCAGTATCCTGCTTCTCTTTCCTATTTTATATCCCCTTTTCTGTTCCTACTGCAGTAGCAGTAGCAAGCAGAGGTGTTTTTGAGAGGCCAAAGGTAGTGGCATGCTTCAAGGTATTTCAAAAACTGTATGTCACCCTTTGAGCATAATCCTCATCTACTTTGGACTCCTGGCATGTTTGAATGGCTAAAGAGCAGCAAGGGGAAACTAGGAGCTGAAGTTCTCTTATCTCAGAACAGCCATTTAGATTCAGTGAGTCATCCTGGGAACCCACTGCCAGAGAAGACAGTATATGGTATCTCCCCTTGCTCTGCTATCACAGTGAGTGAGTTAAGCACCCAAGTTTGTCTTACCTTCAGTCTCCCTGTACCTGATACAAATCCTTTTTCTCAAGGACAGTTGGAATCAGTGATTTCTTTGCATGGGTATATTAAATCTGTTTCTGAATTCAGAGATACAAATTAGGGGTTTGTTCCGTGCTTGTTTCAAAGGTGGTTTAAGTCAGTCAGATGTAATTGGGGGGGACAAGACTGGAGAACTGGGCAGCCAGAAAGCAGTGCTTGCTGCCTAATTCAAGACACTAATTTTTGTGGATAAATGCATATAAAGTAGTGTATACCATAACAGTGTATACCTTGATATGGATACAGCAAGGTTTGTTTGCTCTGTTTAAAAACTGGGCACTGCAGTACACTTCATGATTTTTCCTAAACTGAATATATGATTTCAGATACAGATTTAGAAACACAATTTGTTGTGCTGTTGTGATTTCTACAACACTCTTATTTGTTGACTGTCTCCTGCTTTCTCCCATTTTCTTTCTGCTAAATGTTCAGATTTTTGTCTGTTAATAACCTCTTAAAATAAGTTAATCATTCAATTAAAAGAGTAAGCTCTTAATTGTAGGTGGATTTTAACACTCTCATGTCATGCAGAAAATAAGCCTTAGTATTACTAACAGGTAATGACACTCCAGTGATGGTGTGTCTGTACATATCCTGGAGTATTCCTCTACCCTTATAATAAAAAAAGTCCTCATAAGAAACAAATGTTTTTAGCAGGCAATAAATGTTCTCTTTTCCATCCACAGGGAGAAACAGAAGGCATAAGAAGCTCAGATACTTACATAATGACAGATGTGAGGCGAAATGCAACAGGAGAATATAAGTGTGCTCTGACTGACAAAAGCATGATGGACTCGACCACCATCACTGTGCACTGTAAGTCATTGAATTTTGCACTTCTAGTTAGGATACAGACCTGTCTTGGACCTTCTGGGATGCTGTCTCTCTCTGCTTTATTTAGGTAGATCAGTCTAGTTAACCTATAGGAGAACCGAATGATGTTACTGAAGTAGTGTCAGGGCAATTATATGTTTTCTAATGTATTTCTGTTTGAAAACCTTAACTTTCTTGATTCATCTAGCAGTAGAGGATGGACATTCCTTCCCTCTGCTATGAAGAAGCAGATGACTGTTTAAACTCACAGTTCCTTTTCTTTCTCTCTTCCTGTAGCTGTTTCTGCATGTAAAACCCAGTATGGAGCAGGGCTGTGGAACTTGCTCTGTGTGATGCTTTCCTTTCTGCTAAGATGTATTTTCTGGGGAAATAGGTTTGCAAACCTTCCAGTAAATCACAGGTTTTAGCATTTGTGTTTCTTAGCATTTAGCAGTTGTGTTTCTCCGTAGGTACTTTCAATAGTATTTCCTTGTGCTACAGACTCATTGAAAAGACAGGGAAAATCACCTTTTAAATGTTGCATGGAAAAATCTATTAGTGGTATACTAGGAGAAGTTCCTGGTTGTTTGCTAGTGTATTTAGGGAGTTGAGACTACAGGCAAGTGCTGTGCATAGTTTTCCCAGTTGTAGCACATTATTGCTTTGGAGATCTCCTTTAAATGTTGGGAGCCTGTCCTATAAGTGCGATAGAGTTTCAGAGCAGAAGTGTTTGGTAGAGTCTTCTCCACATTAATTCCATACCTCTCACACATGATGTGTTAATACATGCAAAATGCATTCTCCGTCTCTTCCCTGTCCTACTTGGTATGCACAGACAGCACTGAAATCAATGCAAGGCCTAAAGTGAGACCACATTATGAGCTATCATATATTGAAAATGGTGCCTGATGAAAAGTTTGTTTATGAAGAAGCATTGAAAGCCAAACAGGAAATGTATGGAAAAATCTATGCAACAGAGTTTTTTCCTTCAGTGGCAAGGGAGATAACTTCATTTCTCAGTTTTCTTTAGAGGTTTTATTTGCTTGTGGAAGCAATGGTAAGATCTGAAGAATCTTGTTAGTCTGGTTGCATTTACTAGTGTGTGGAGGCCATGTGAGAAATCCCCATAGGAATACAGAAAGAAAATGCAATTGTATCTCATTGGTAAGGTCTTTGCAGAGATGAAAGTACAATTCTTGTGACCTTTCAGGCTAGGTATTAGACTTGTAACACAGATAATAATAGAGACTAATAGTACAGGATGGACCCTTGTTCCCTCAAGTTCTGCCTTAAATTACCATGGTGTTCCCAGGGCAACCACTAAATGCAACCAGGAGCTAAGTTCACTTTTGTTATGGAAATTTCACTGTTTTCCCTTTCCTCTACCAACTGTGATTTTTTAATCTTTTTTTAAACTCTGCCTAAAGCCAAATGGATGTTCTGTAGTCCTTTTCCAGCAAATACTATATATGTGATGAAACCATGTGTGCTTGCCATTTGGTAGTGTGCATCTGTGTGTGTGCAGCTCTGATAGTCATTTGACCAGGCAACTTGGCTTACAAGCAAGGCCCCATGAGAGAGGAAGCAAAACAGACGTTACACTTGCCAAACTTTGCTCTCTCAGTGTAGAATCTTTTTCTTTAAAGAAATCACTAGACCATCAAATCCATATACTAAGAAAAATATAGAGAAGTGTTTCCTGATCTTTTACTGGCTTCACCCTGTCTTGTGTCAGACACAGCTAACACTGACTGCAGTTTCCCTGGAGATGCATTTCTACCTGGCTCCATAGCAAGCTGCCTTCACAGTAGTCTGTGCTTCCTCTTCCAAGGTGCACATACTGTTTTGTAAAGTAGTCCTTGCACCTCCTCTGTCAGTCTTTTAGCAATACAAGGTAAAAAAAAAAGTATCCATTTGTCTGGTGACTAGTGAGGTTTTGCTTTTCTTTTTAGCCTGTAATTACAAAAAAATGTGAATGTTCTGCAGTGCCTATTTTGGAATAATTCTCTCTTCTCTCTTACTTGTAAAATTGACTTAGATTGTATTGCAGAAATGAAATCTTGTATTTAATGAGTGCAATTAGTCACATTTTTCTTTCCTTGGTAAGCTTTTGAAATGGGCCAGGCTTTCAGAGATGAACTTCTGACAGATGTTCTTTCTCTCCCAGATTTGGATTTGCAGCTTACTCCTAGTGGAGAAGTCACAAAACAGATTGGAGAGGCCCTGCCTGTGTCATGCACAATTTCTTCCAGCAGAAATGCAACAGTGTTTTGGATAAAGGTCAGTAATCCATCTACTTCACACTTCATCTGACACCTCACACACTCTGTCTGTTGAAGGAAGGTTGTATGTCTGTGTGTGGTCGGGTGGGAGGGAAGGAAGGAGGGAAGGAAGGAAGGAAATGTGACAGTGGTTTGATAGCATATGTTGATCTCATAAGCCTGGCCTGGAGGATAGTTGTCAGTGTTGTCAGTGTGTTTATGCACTTGATTTAAACAAGTTATTCCAGAATAAGGGGGGTAGCTTTTTTAAATCTCCAGTATTTTCCATGTTTCAGTCCACTTTCCATGCTGTTGTGTTGCTGCCACTTAATGCAAATGCAGTTATTAATGGGGGAACACTTTGAGAGTAAAGGTCTAATCTACCAAAACATGAGAAGGTTTTGTTGATAGTAGTCACATGTGTAATTCAGAAGTTAATGTATTGTGAGTTGGAGTTCACAGAGATTAACTCCTTACTCTTTCAGGACAATACCAGAATGCAAACAACTCCATCATTTTCAAGTCTTCAGTATCAAGATGCTGGAAACTACATCTGTGAAACTACTCTACAGGAGGTTGAAGGTTTAAAGAAAAGAAAGACACTTAAACTTATTGTGGAAGGTAACAGAGCAGATAGATAGCTATGATTACTGATTGTCCTTTTCAAACAGAGTGGTTAACTGTAATGTTCTTACAGGAAAACCTCAAATCAAGATGACAAAGAAAACCAGCACAAATAAAATGTCTAAAACGATTGTCTGCCATGTGGAAGGTTTCCCCAAACCAGCCGTGCACTGGACAGTTACTGGCACTGGAAGCATCATAAATAAAGTAAGTGCCTTTCTTATTACTTTTTTCACCAAAATGTAGTACATAGGAGGTGCAGTTTTAAATCAGGGAACATTTTACAGATAGTGAGATTGAAGAAACAGACAATTTCATTTATTTAAGAGAAGGCTAAGTAGCAGCTACAGCTACATGGTTCTTATATGGATCATTTCTGATGGTAAAGGTCTTCTGAATAAGGCAGGTGGAGGCACAGGAGAT
This sequence comes from Agapornis roseicollis, assembly GCA_002631895.1. NCBI lineage: Eukaryota > Metazoa > Chordata > Aves > Psittaciformes > Psittacidae > Agapornis > Agapornis roseicollis. Next base: position 16,736 of record NDXB01004739.1, on the reverse strand, counting down.
CCACTGGCTGCAAGCTGAAGCTGAAAGGGAAAAAAAAGGCTAAAAATGAAATACGCATTTTTAAGTTAAGTGAAGGTACTTTGTTGTTTTATCTGCATAATGAGGTGATTTTGCCATTGCATAAGGAATTTAAAAATCATGATGGAACTGTAGAACTGACATTAGAAAGAAAATGGGTACTTGATGTAGGCATTAACTGTGTGAAATGTAATGAAATGGGGCAAGTACAAGTCAGAAGATAGAGTCAGTATAGTTCCTTATGGGCTTTGCAGTTTGTATCCTAATTTTTATAGTTGTTTTTGTATGGTTATATCTGTTGTTTCTCACTGGAAACAGAACCCTGATGCAGTCATCCTGGGGGAGAAATAAAGCGTACCCATATACAGCAGGAAAAATGCCTGGAAAATAAGCAAACTGAAGTGTTTTCATATTGATTACCAAATCACATGCAAAGCATTGCCACATTTTGCCTTAGCAGGAAAAATTAGACATTTATACAAGCTCTCAGAGACTAGAATTGCAATGTACAGTGCTCCTATAGGTTTTTATTACTCCATTACTCCATTAGTTCTGATCCTACAGACATTATGTATAGCTACCAAAATTTGTCTATTTACTTGAAGCTAAAGAGCAGGAATGGTCTTGAAGCTATATAAATGATTGAAAATAATTTCCTCTGGTGTTGTATTAGGCTAAGAATGATGTACAGCAAATTTAAGTAACAATGTCACACCATTAGTACAGTGCAGATACTTCTAAATACAGGTAGCTTGGCAAAATAATGCTTAGTGTGGAAACAACTTGGAAAACTATAAAGTGGAAAACTTCGTGAAAGGAAAACAGAGATCATTTTGCTTATAAAGACATAAATGAAAGCCAGCAAGATAGAAATTAGACCTTAGTGTTTAGGGGTTTTTGTTTAAGAATTTTGTCACTGGGAATATTTTTTTATGGTCAGAAACCCAAAAGCAAATATAGAATGTGGTTTATTTTTGAAAAATGCCTCTTTATCAGTCGCGTGGTCTTAAAAAGCACACTTGTTCACCTATAGCTACATTATACAAACTGTATATAAGGATACAAAATGTAGCTGAATATCTTGGCCAAGGTATTTTCTTTCAAATACTCACATTATCACTAATGAAATAATGCATTATTTCTAGTGCTGTAGTTTTGAAAACTTAAATATTGGTTGAAAGTTATTTCCCTCTATACATTTTCAGTATACAGTAATATCTGTAATACAGATGATGCTAGCATTGGTCTTTGCATTTTCAAGGATACTAATCTTCATTTTTTACCTTTTCAGACAGAGGAGACCAAGTACGTTAATGGAAAATTTTCCAGTAAAATTGTAATTGCTCCTGAGGAAAATGTGACTTTAACTTGCATTGCAGAAAATGAGCTAGAAAGGACTGTGACCTCTCTGAATGTCTCTGCCAGTGAGTGTCTTGTAAAGACCATTTCCTTAAAGTTACAGTATCACATAAAATACCCCCTTTATGTTCACATGAAGAGTACATCTGCATGGTAATGCTGATAGAAAGATATTTAACCTTTTTGTTCTAAGTCAAACAATTGTAAATCCAGTACATAAAATTTATTGATAGCTTTCTGGATGAAGTCACTCAGCTAGCCAAGAGGGTTATGAAGACTATCTCATGTACACAGTATATTATTTACAAAAGTAAATAATATTACAAAGCCATAGCACAAAATAATAGTACAAAAATATCGCAAAATAACACATTATTTAAGAGACAACATTCTTTATTACTAAATTAACACCATCTTTTAGTCTCCACCTTCCAGTTTATTATTACTGATATGACTTGACTTGGAACAGAAATCAGCCATACAGAGCTTTAATCAAATGTCACTTTTCAATGATGACAGGTGGTGAAATGATAGTTCATGGAAGGGTAACACGGAAATACAGAGTCAGAAATACTTCTGAATTAATATTACAGGTTTTGAATAAGATTCTTCAATCGGATATTTTATAGTTACGAGGAAAAGATTTCTGTTTAACAGTAAGATTAATTACCTTGCTATTTGGCAAACACCACATTGTTTCTGTTTCTGTCATTGCTGTAAATAGGCAATTAAATGTGATGTTCTGCTGTAATACATTTTAATTTAATCGTAATATTTTTTCATTCCAGTAAACATTCCGGAATATGATGAGCCAGAGGATAGAAATGGTATGTATGATTTTCTGTCTCTATAACCTTTGGTGTTGACTGTCTCAGTTCAAGACCTATGTAGTGTCATTGAACAATTTCCGCAGTCCCTCAGGGATGTATTTGATTTGAAATAGCTGGTGCCATGATTGACTAAGCATCGTAAAATCAACTAGGTTGGAAAAGACCTTTAAGGTCATCAAGTTGAAACGCTACCCCAGGACTGCCAAGCCCACCACTAAACAATGTCACTAAGGGACTAATCCACATGTTTTTTGAACACTTCCGGGGACAGTGATTCCAGCACTGCCCTGGGCAGCCTCTTCCAATGCCTAAGCACCCTCTCTATGAAGAAACTTTTCCTAATATCCAATGTAAACCTCCCTTGGCACAGCTTGAGGCCATTACCTCTTGTCCTGTGGTTTGTTACTTGGGAGAAGAGACTGACCCCCACCTCATTACAACCTCCTTTCAGGTAGCTGTAGAGAGCCAAAAGTCTTCTCTGAGCCTTTTCTTCTCCAACCTAAACCTCCCCAGTTCCCTCAGCTGCTCTTCATAAAACTTGTTCTCCAGGCTTTTCACCAGCTTTGTTGCCCTTCTCTGGACCCTCTGCAGCGACTCAATGTCTCTCTTGTAGTGCTGGGCCCAGAACTGAACACCGTATTCCAGCTGCAGCCTCATCAGTCCTGAAGCTTTAAATATGTATTTAAGAACAATGCCTTCTTTTTTTTTTTTCCTTTTAATTTTGCCTTTCAGATCTTTTTTGTTGTTTGTGATGGAAATTCTTTAAAAACGTTGTACTGCTTTCACCTCATTGACTTTTCTTCTTTGCTTCAGATGACAATAGCGAAAAGGTTAATGACCAGGCAAAGCTCATAGTGGGGATTGTAGTCGGTCTTCTGCTGGCTGCTCTGGTTGCAGGTGTTGTCTACTGGCTCTATGTGAAGAAATCAAAGTAAGAATTTATGGAGAACTTGATCCTAAATAAAGAAAAGAATAATGATGAGCAGAAATGTATGTTTACCTGTTTTCCCTCCTGCAGCATTCCAGTAGTCTGAGGAAAAGTTGATAAAGTAGATAGAAGAAAGAAACTTGGTACCTCTGATCAGTCTGTCCTAATGCTTAGCAGGCCTCATTTGCTGAAAGTGGTGTTCCAGGACTTTTCGTAGCTCAACACCTGTAAAGAGCTTTTCTTTCCTTACAGCCAAGCCTGTGCTTATTCTTGCATTTAAATATAGTACCTGCTACTTAATTGTGGGATGTAGTCTCTGTGTGGTTTTACTGGTGTTGGAAACTGCCTTCATTTAGAAGTTGTGTAGCTTATGTACTTTAAAAGTAGAATAAATTACAGAATTTATCAGGTTTACACCATCTGATGGAGAAGAGAGACCCTAACTGATTTATTTGTTCATGTATACTTTGAGATTGCTGAAGTAAAATTGATAATGACAGACCTTGTGTTGCTGGAAATCTGGAAGCTGTCATCTAAATCAGTATGTTTTATCCATCCTAGACATAGAACAGGATTTGCTAGCGAGGCCTGCTTTTAAGTTCCTTCATCATTACACAGGCTCACTTTAGACTGGATGATCTCAAAAAGTAACTGTGTTTCTCAGGCTTTTTAAAGATGGTCATAACTGTATGCCATTTGGCCTTATCCCCATGCATTTGTCTCTATGGAAAATTGAGGGCAAGCTTATTTTCTGAAGGGTTCTTACAGCTGTCTCTTTACAGGGAAGATTAAGGTAGTTTTATGCATACTGTGCACAGGTAGAGAAGCAGTCTTAAAGTTCAGTTGTTCTTTCTATGACCTTTTGTTAAAATTAGATCAAATAGGATCTAAAATACACAGTGGGATTCTATTATGAACAAATGTCTTCATGTGTAAGTACAACACGGAATTCTCCATCTGCTTGCAAATACTCTTTTTGGGATAATATACAGGATTTTACTCCAGCCATAACTGAGCAGCCTTTGGAAGTTTTTCAAATGAAGGATTTCTATAAATTACAAAAGCACAGAACCACATCCAGATATGTTACAGGGAAAAAATATCTTTTGCAAAGGTTACACTTCTTTTGGTATAAATTAAACAGTAATAATGTCAAGCTCCTCCTCCTCCACTTAACTACCAGTGTAATAATGTCTAGAATAATTTCCTTTTGTCTTTTTGAATGTGAGAATGTGGAATCATGAAACTGGTGTTCACTGGTTTGGGTTATCTTTTCTTTTGTTATATAGTGTGGGGAGAGCTAATGAGCTTAAAATATAGCATGTCCTTTGCTGGGATGAGGTTATGATTTCAGAGAACGTTTTCAGCTTGAAAGGTAGAACACAGCATACTCTAAATGAACAACACCTCCTCATGCTCAACTTCTCTCCTGCAGTCATAGAGTAAAAATCAGAGCTAGAATTAATTAGACAGGCTCAGTGGGAACAATATAAAAATCCCTTTATAGTTAAATAATAATCTCTCATAATTAAGATATGGTTGCTGGCTTCTGAAACCCTTAATTGATGCACAATCACTTAAAATCTCCTGCTTGCAGTGTATGTTTTTAGTTGATCTGCTGTTATCCTCCCTGCTTTCAGTGTGCCATACTTGCAACAGCAAGCAGTGTCAATACCTATTCTGACAGTTTTCATTTTGAATTATAGCCTAGAATCAAAGTAGACCTTGCAAAAAGCCCCTTACACCTATAAAACTGGACTTTTTGGGGTGCAGCCAAAGTAGAACTCTCTGCGGAGGAGCCAAAGAGGACAAACAGTACTTTCCCACCTTTGTGTGTTTCACCACCTATTCTCCCTGACACAACACCCCAGATTTAAGCCCCACAAATGGCACCTTTTCATCCTGGCTTTTAACTCAGAGGCGCCACCTTCACTACAGCTGATGATTCGGAGAAAACTCCAGGAACAAACTTGCCAACAGTTTCAAGCTGACAAGCAGGTATTCTTTATTGCGGCGCCGCGAGACAGGGGGGATAGCTCCTCCTAACCTGTGTCCCTGTATTGCTGCACACGCCATCCTGATAAGAGTCCCTGGGCATACATACATATTCACGAGGCTACGTATCGATTACATCATTGTCTAGAAAGTTCCCCACATGCATACAAAGTTGTGGTAGTGGTCTCTGAGGGTCGTTTACTTCTTCCAGCAATCTTCATCACTCCTGGTAGCCTTTGAAGCACATGCAGTAGATGCTCATACCAGTCTAATTGGTTTGTGAGCACCAGAGACATAATAATCCTCCTATCCTACTTACCAGTTAGTTTAACTGTAGCCCATCCTGGACCCCTGCTGTTCCTAGATACTCCTTATCCCTGTGTCCTGTTCTTCTAGATTGTTTTTCTCAAAACTATGTCAACTCTAACGATTTATCTTGTACAGGAATTCTCAGTGTTTTCTCTAGCTGTACTCCATGGGTTCTTCTATGTATCATGCACCTCAGTAATTTTCCATCGCTACTGTTACAAAGCCATCAAACTTAACATCACCTAAATCTAATTCTAAAGTTTTATATATTTAATTTTGTGCCCCCCTTGTTTCACTGACCATTCCCCTCCCAGGCACCTCCAAGTGTGCTCTCAGACAGTCTGGCTCAGATACCACACCACAAAACTACATTTCAAACCCCTTCTGCCATTCTGACATTGTCCCACACTCGCGCCTTGAAAAGGACTCCCTCTACGTAGCGTGCAGAGTGCCAGAGCTCTTCAGGCAGCCTCGCTACTCACAATGCCCACAGCAGACTCCAGCCATGCTGCAGCCTTCACCAGGTTCCTCTTCATCATCTGCCAGAGACAAACCAAGACAGGGGAACCCGCTGTGCTGCCTGTCCTCACCACCGCTCCAGCCCACCACAGCAGCCCGTCCCATCACAGCCGTCTGCCTCCTCCAGAGCTCCTCAACGTTGTGCTCGCCTCGCCTCTCGCAAACCCCTTCCAGAGTGTGATGCTGGGCCTGCCCTGCCCTCCAAGACCTGCGAGTACAAGAGAGAGAAATGAGCAGGGTGTTTGCAAACAGGGACCGACCCCAGTCCTTCTCCTCTCCTGCCTGACTCACCTTCGGCACACATCCCACTCCAAAGGTGGAGGGCAGGCCCTGCAATACCAAACAGAAAGACTGAACCCCTGTGCCATGTTCTCCTCAGCGCCCAGCCACCACACACACACACAATCCCCTTACCTCCTCAGAGCTCTCCACAGTTTGCGCCTGCACCTCTTCCGAGTTGGCTGTGGCACCTGAAAAAGAAACAGAAGCAGACACACGCTGACAGAGGGCTCAAAGCTGCACCCTTCCCTCACCAAGTGCCATCTCCCTCTCTCATCACTTTATTGCTCACCTGCTGGCCTTTGCACATCTTCGGTTCTCTGCTTTGAGACCATGTATCTCTTACAAAACACAACGCAAGGGATGGTTCAAATTCCACCAAAACTACAAGACACTGAATCACTTGCTGCTTCAGTCTGCGCTGCACTGCTCACCTTGTCCGAGTCAGCTCGGGGGGACAGAACTCGCTTCGCTCCTCACTCCGCACCTCCAAATGAAGACCAGACAGCAAGTCACAAGTCAGCCAGGAGAACAAGGCATAACTTCCTTATGACACACCTGGAGTTCTTGAACTCTGGAACATATGTGGTGGGTTTTGATAATCACAGTGTAGCTCTCTACTCTTGATGATCTGTGTGAATGGACAGAAGAGCTTTGGGAATGAGCTTATGTTTAATGGGTCAGGGCCAGCGAGTCTGCTTGGGAGTGGGTGTGATAGTGTATCGAGAGTTAGTGTCTGAGGCAGAAGGTGTGAGCATCTGTGTTCAGAGTGTCTCTGTATGTGTGTCAGCCTAAGTCTCAGTGTGAGTCTGGCCTGGTGCTTAGAGGCAGATTAAGCTTTTGCTTGGTGTTGTGGTGATTAATGCCAGGTTGTTCTTGCACATGGCGAGATGGTTAGCCATATGTCAGAGGCTGATGGAGGAGGGTTGAGCTGAGTGATGTTACCAGGTGGGTTAACTTGTTGTGTCGGAAGCTACAGTTTATTCTCCTGGCTGGCTTATGACTTGCTGTATGTTTTTAAGTAGGAGGTGCAGACCAAGGAGCAAAGTGAGATTTCTGACTCAGAGCTGACTTGGGCAAGGTGAGCGATGTTTAACAAACTGGAGCAGCAACTGATTGAGTGTCTTGTAATGATCATGAAATTAGAAACATTGCTTGTGTTGTTGTGTGCTGTAGACAGTTCATGGGCTTGAAGAAGAAAACTGCAGACCTGCGAAGGTCAGTGGATGAGCAGTCAAGTAACGGAGAGGGAGATGGGACTTGCGGAGGCATGGCTGCAGATTGGAACCCTCACTGTGTGTTTCTACTTACTTGTTTTTCAGGTGCTGCAGCCAACTCAGGAGTGGTGAGGGTGCAAACTGAGGAGGGCTGTGAGCAGGTAAGTGGGTTGTGTGCGTGGGTGGCTGCTTAGAGTTGAGAATGTCATGGCAAAAGGGTTCAATATTTGTGTTTGGTATTGCTGGTCCTGCTTTTTACATCTGGAGTCAGATGAGTGTGTGCGGTGAGGCAGGCAGGTAGCCATAGGGGTTGTGGGTTGGTCACTTTTTGCAAGCACCATGGTAATTTGTCTCTATTGTACTCCTAGGTTCTGGAGGGCAGGAGATGCCGGGGATCAGACTCCACAATCAATTTGGAGCATGGGAGCACAATGTTGAGGAGTATTGGAGGAGGCAGAGGGTTGTTATGGAGCAGGCTGGTGTTGTTGGCTGGGGTGGGGACAGTGATGGCCAGCACAGTGGGTTCCCCTTTGTTTGTTTGTTTGTTTGTTTGTTGCAGATGATGGAGAGGAACTTGGCAACTGCGGCATGATCCCAGGACTTTGGTGTGGGAGTTTGGAACATCGAGGCTGTCTCGAGACCCATGGCGCAATGAAAGCTAAGTAGAGAGACTCCTGTTTGGGCCCTGAGGGTGGCAGACAAGGTCAGGATGTCAGGAAGGGGTTTGAAATGTAGCATGGGGCTGAGGTAAAGGCAGCGGGGTATTGTGAAGCAGGATCTCACCTTTAGCAGGGCAGCTTCAGCTTGACAGTGTTATGGAGTGCAAGTGTCCATGTTTTCTATCAGCGCTTCCTCAGGTCTCCATGTCTTCATCTCTCCTTCACCTGAAGGCCCTCACTCTACTTCTTGGGCCCCATCATTTGGATCCTGACCATTTGTGTCAGTCTCTTTAAGTGCTGGTCAGGCTTTCCTTTTCCAGCTTTATAAGTGTAGGGCGTTTGTCTCAGAGTCAGTAGTCTTTTGGGGCTTTGCTCCAGGCTGCCTTCAAAGCTCAGTTCTCTTGGCATCCCTGTTCATTGGATAGGACTTTGTCCCTGCATCTTTGTGCTGTAGGTCTTGAAGTCGGGCTTGTTGTGCGTCACACTGAAATGTAATGAGGAGAGCTTGCAGCCATGTGCTCATTTGTGCATTGCAAGAAAATTGACAGTGGTCAGAGCACTAGTTTTAAGTATTACTTAAAGAGCATTCCATGTAAGTGTTGTCCCTTCATCTGGTGTTTCTAGCATTTGAGCAGCATCTTGAGTGCACCCTCAGACCTAGACAACGTGAGGGAGTGTTGAGAGGCGCAAGAGCTCCTAGGCAAATGTGGGTGGGAGCTGGGTTTAGAGGTGGGGTGAGTGTTTGTGCAGAAAAAGGTGCAGCAGCAGAGGCTGCATTGGTGCTGGCAGCATGTGCATCCAGGCATTAACCCAGGTTGCTGCAGTGGTTTTGGCTGAGGAGAGCAGCTAGGATAAAATACTTCACTGTCTTTATCTGCAGTAACTCTGGTGTTCCTGGTATCTCAGCCTGTATGCCCCAAATGATTGACAATAACAGGAAAGTGCAGGTTCTGTGAAGCTTTTCTTGAGGCCCAGCAGTTTGCCAGGCCTTCCCAAAACTCCTTGATTATTTTTTTCTGTGTGCAGGATGTTTCTCATGACACCCCAAAGCTTTTCCAGGAGTCAGACACATCAGTTTCCCTCTCTTCCCCCAACAAAGGGGAAGTTTCTGGCCAGTTGCAATGGTAGCACATGGAGAGGTGTTGCCCTGAAACAGGATGAAATGGCTGTGTCTGAAAGGAGAATTACCCTATAAGCTGGAGAGCTGCCCCTGCAGTGAGTGCCCAACCCAAGAGAGGGTTGGGGAGCTGGGGACTTAGCACATTCCTGCCTGTCACTGGGGACAGAAAAATGGCATGCTATGAAATGGCTTGGGTTGGAAGGGACCTTAAAGGTCCTTCAGTTCCCTTGGGCAGGGATCCCTTCCACTGGAGCAGCTTGCTCCAAGCCCTGTGTCCAACCTGGCCTTGAGCACTGCCAGGGGTGGGGCCACAGCTTCTCTGGGCCATCACCCTGGGCCAGCGCCTCAGCACCCTCACAGGGAACAGCTTCTGCCTCAGAGCTCAGCTCAGTCTCCCCTCGGGCAGGTTCAAGCCATTGCCCTTGGCCTGTCCCTACAGGCCCTTGTCCCAAGCCCCTCTCCAGGTTTCTTGTAGCCCCTTTAGGCACTGGAGCTGCTCTAAGGTTTTCCCTTCAGGAGCCTTCTCTTCTCCAGGTTGCCCCAGCCCTGCTCTCTCAGCCTGGCTCCAGAGCAGAGCTGCTCCATCCCTTGCAGCATCACCGTGACTGTGAGACTTGTTCTTATGAGCCTTCTGCAGCTGAATGGGAATTCCACTGGACAAAAGACCTTTCTTGTTTAAATAAGTGCCTGCTTCCTATCCTGCCCCCATGGAAGTGACCAGAGTAAGACCATGACTACTAGTTCTTTCAGTGGAGCTGAAGGCATTTTGAAAGTACTAGAACTGACACTCATGGTTAGTTTGCCTCACTCCTGTTTCTTCCCTCCCTCCCTTTCATTTAACCCCAGTTTGTGTTTCCTTCCTCCTCCATCCCTCTTGTTTGGCTTCGAGTTGAGCTGAGGTCCGGTTTCACTCTAGTGGTTTGGCGCTTTCTGTGCAGCCCTGAAGTGGAGCAGAGCTGGGGCCTTTCGAGGTTCCAGAGCAATCTCAACAGCAAGGGAAAATGCTTGGGCCTCTGTTTTGGGCCAGACTCAGATCCTGCAGCTGGGAGTTATGTGAGCTGTTACAACCAGGTGATAATGGAAAAGGGATTCCTAAACCCGGCTCTTATCCCTTCCCCTTATAGTGGTGCTCAGAAGGCAGCCAGCATCCTTGCAGCTCAGAATGCTTTTGGAGCTGTGCCTCAAAAGGACAGCTGTCCTCTTCATTCCTGAGCTGTCTCCACATCATTTCTCATTAGGGATCAGAGCAATCATTAATACATCTCTTACCAGTTCCAGCTGCCACTGAATGATGTCCTTGGTGGTAGCATATAGTGGTCTGCAGCAAGGACCAGAGTCAGGGTCTGCACACTGCCTTTCAAGGATTGTGAAAGCTGGTTTGCGTCTCAGAAGCATTACAGCTTCTGCCACAGTTCCAGGCTCAGCAGTGTTGTGGCGTTTCCAGGGACTGACTTTGCCTTTCTTAGGCTGCTTGTTGGTGGAAGCTTATAAATTAGTTACTGACTTAGTACTCCCAGCTCTCTGATCCCCAGCCACTGTCATTTTCATGTCATGGTGCTTGTTAGTACTTCAGTTTTCAAAGTCAGCCAGCTCCTGAGTTGTGATAGTTTCACCACTGTACAGGAAACACTTCACTTTTCCTCAGAGGTTGTCCACACATTCCTATTGTCTGTATCAAGGCAATCACTAGCAGTATTAACCATGAGCAGGCAAAATGAAGCCTGAAGGGAACTCAACTCATAACATCTCTTTGGTGGGATGCTTCCCATCCTCAGCTTGGTGCTACAGTCACCAGACATGGGCAGCTGTGTCTCCCATGAGCCTGGTGAGGCTTCAAGGGAGGGACAAATCATGTTACCGGGCCCAAACCAGCTGTTTGTGATCGTGAGCTTCACCAGGATATGTCAGAGCAACTCAACACCAGCTACCAGTAGGCAAAGCTCCGATGAAGCGTTACCTGCAGAGACCTTGCGCGTCTCCCAGTGCAGCTCTTGGGTCTCTGTGTGATTCCTGGATGGCGCTGGGTCAGGATCCTCATGCTTTTCCTTTCTCCACCTGAGCTCTGTACCAGCTACCCTGTAGGCTCTTGCAGTTCCTTATGGCCCCTTTCTTCCATCCAGTTGCAGGTTTTATCACCTCTGCCTTGGACCAGTGATGCTCACTTGGTGTTGTCCCCTGCCCCAGCAGTTCTTGGCCTGTCTCAGCCCTGTGAGCGCCGTCACCGTGTGGCACAGTGCAGGTGATGTGTGCTGTTTTCTCACTTCCTTGCTGGCAGCATTCCATCAGGGTATTCCGGGGGCACTACTGGGAACCAGCGCCTGTTCCCAGTAAAACAGGGGCTCTGTTTTCTGGTCTTTGCCCCCTGACCCTGTTCTGTCTGACTGATCTAAAAGCCTTGTGGCTGGTGTGAGATTTCATGTGCTAATTCCTTTAAGATTCTGGCCTTTCTGGGTTCTTCATCCTTACTGAAAGCTGTGACAAAGCAGTAGGGTGGTTTTCAGGCCGTACCTGGACAAGTTTGCTGGTTTTAACAGCAGCAGTACCAGGTGATCTCACTTCTTTGCTTGTAATTTGTAGGTAGCTTTTAATGTCGAAGGGAAGAATTTGCTGAGACCTGTTTGCTCTTTGTACTTCCTGATCTCTGAGATAGAACTGTGTTCTGTACAGTCATTTTTCCTTCCCTTGTAAGCTCTGCCTGATGTCTTGCTTGAGGTTGTTTCTAAGTCAAAGGAAGCCTTTCTCATGAGGTTTTCCTTTGCTCCTGGTCTGGTTTGCTAATAGACAGGTTTGATGGACTTCCTGCCTCCTTCTGTCAGGGAAGATCTTGGCCTTGTCTCCCTTGCAGGGCTGTCTGTACTCCAGCCCTCTCCATACTCCCACAGCATCAGCACAGTGAAATAATGCCTCATGCCAGCCCCCGTGCCTTTTCTGCTTAGAAGGGCCCAAACTGCTGAATCTGATGGCTGCTCACATAGAAGCAAGAATCTGGATTGCTTTCCGTGCATGTTGCTTTTGCATCTTATTTGTGTCCCCCCTGCTCCCCACAGCCTAAGTTTTTACTGCAGCATCAATTTCCTCATTTAAAGTTTAAGTCATTGCCAGCATCTTTTCCTTTTAAGGGCCAGAGAGATTCAGTCCTGCTGAAACATGAGCAGAATGCAGTGGTCCAGCCCTGCTTGTTGGAGCTCTGGTGGACTGTGGCACCTGCTCCCTCCTATTGTGAGTGAGGCTGCTGTGCAAGGAAATCAGAAAGATGCATGGATCGCAGTGTCGCTGTCCTCATGGTTTGCTATTCCAGTGGTGTGTGATGGCTGCCAGTTTGTTACAGGCAAGGTTCCATGGTTTATTGAGGCAAAGGTGCTGTTCCCTTTACTGGAAGCACTCATGGAGCTGAGGTTTTGTTCTGACTGAAGACAGGTATCAGAAACCCAGCATTAACATCATTGTAACTTGCATGTAAAGCAGATAATCATGTTTGTCCCAAGTAGTGTCTGCATCTTCAGGTAATCAGGAAGTTGCTTGCTCATTTTTGGGTTACACTGTAAGTAGCCTGCTGTAAGGCAGCTTTTATATCATGTTAGCTAAGTCTCTTTGCATAATCTCTGATATAAGTTTAGCATTAATAATAGAGGACTTTGATGTATAGTGGTGATGAATAAAATTTATTTATAGACATAATACTATGAAATAGCTTTATTACCACTTGCTTTTTTGTTTTCCTAGCAGTCAGTACAAACAACAAAAACCATGACTTCATGATGACTGGGATTGTGAAGTCAGCAAATTTCTAGTTTACAATGAGAAAAAGGAACACTTAGTTTTTTTAATGTAGAACATGAACAGTGGGAGGCCGCAGTTTGCTTCCTACAAGAGAAAAACACTCACTCCATACAGCTCTATATGCAGCAAGCTTGGCTCTGTGTAAAAATTCCAGCTGTAAATGCTTTAGCACATTTGTACTGATTTGGGCATTGACAGGGGGTAAAGGAGTGGCTGTGTGGTGCTTAGCTGCTGGGTGGGCTGAAACCATGGAAGCTGTGTAGTTTATTTCATAGAATGCCTTGTCTGTTATCCTTCCTGGATTTGAAAACTCTGCGCCTGGGGAAGAAGAAATTGCTCTGAAATTCTTTGGTTCTAAAACAGTAGCAAATGGTATCTCAACAGCAGTTTTTATGGGCCATCCTATGAGGCCTATCCAGGAGGCCACAGACACAAATGTGTTGCTGTTTTGTATTTCAGAGTACACATAGAATCACAGAATAGTTCGGGTTGGAAAGGACCTTAAGATCATCCAGTTCCAACCCCCCTGCCATAAGCAGGGACACCTCACACTAAACCGTGCCACCCAAGGCGTTGTCCAGCCTGGCCTTGAACACTGCCAGGGATGGAGCACTCACAACCTCCCTGGGCAACCCATTCCAGTGCCTCACCACCCTCACAGGAAAGAATTTCTTCCTTAGATCCAATCTAAACCTCCCCTGTTTCAGTTTGAACCCATTACCCCTTGTCCTGTCACTACAGTCCCTAATGAAGAATGCCTCCCCAAGAGCCCTATAGGCCCCCTTCAGATACTGGAAGGCTGCTCTGAGGTCACCACGCAGCCTTCTCTTCTCCAGGATAAGCAGTCCCAACTCTTTCAGCCTGTCTTCATATGGGAGATGCTCCAGTCCCTGATCATCGTCATGGCCTCCTCTGGACTTGTTCCAACAGACAACTTCATTGGAGCTCCCTGGAAATTGGACAAGGTGCCCCATGCCAACAGGCACAAACCAGGAACATGACAGGGGTTGCAGAACGAGTAAGTAGTTTGCTGTCTGGGTTCACAGTAGGAGAACAAGTTGATATGGCTCAACCTTCATCTCTCTCAAAGTAATGGACATTTTCATGATAATCTGTTTGGAACAGGCATTCACTATAACCAATGAGATGCAGAAGCCCAGAAGGGGATCCTACAGGAATGAGCATTTTGGAAGGCCCTCTGTGCTACTTCTGAAAGCAGAAGATGTCTTCCTTGCTGAACACCACGTACCTGGACACGTAAGTGCTGCCTGTCATGAGCATTGACAGCACACCATAAAGGAGAATGGGCTAACAGGGAGCCTAAGCCTTTTGCTTTGCAAGAGTAGTTAATAGCAGTGTATTTGGTGACAGCTACAAGGGTGACAACACTCATGCACTGCCTTAAGCAATGGATGATTTTTAAGTTCAGGCACAATTTGTGTCTCTTTTCTGTCGCTCTCTTTGGTAAGAGACTTAAAAGACAGTCTGAGGACCAAGCAGTGTGTGCTGTGATTAAGTTGGTCTCATGCGCTCTGCTTGCAGTGATAGACCATTAATGGCAGAGCATTCAGTACTGCATCAAAGAAAGCTGGGACATAAATGATCAACTGACTGACTTGAATGGTTTCATCCATTTTTGTGCTGAGCTTCCATCATGCTGGGTCCTGTGCTAAGGTATTGAAAGAAAGCAGTTAGATCTGATGTTCCCATGAGGAGTGCTTTCTGTGATGGGAATGGTTGTTTCCTATGTTGTTTGGTTGGTGTCCAGACAGCGGTTTCAGTGTGTGGCCTGCAGACACTAGGAGGTGACAGGACACTTTTAGGGGAGCTGTTTGTAAACTGTCACCAAGAAAGCTGGTGAAAGTCTGCAGGAAAGTCTGTAGGTTTAAATGAGCAGAATATGGCTTTGCATTCCCTGGAAGAATATTTTTGGTATTAAAAGTCAGAAGATGCTCAGAGTCAAGGACCATGAAGCCAAAGGAGATACAGCTCTCACATGCATTTCAGCAACTCTCTCATGTTTCCCATGCTGACTCTGGGGGGTGTTTCCTTCTTGTGCCCCAAGATTTCTATTTGTGGCTTAAGTGTTTTCAGCTCCTCTGTTACCACTTTCCTGTGGGGCTGGAGCATACATGGTGCATAGTCAGCAAGCACAGGTATTTTAGAAGAGATTTGTAGTTAGAAAGCCAGCCATTTACATTGATGCATGGTCCAGGCTCCAGCCAGGAAGATGAGATCTGCACAGATTTATGCCTGATAGGCACAGTGAAAAAGCTCTGTTCTGGGGTCTACAATGCTTTGCGGGGCTCTGTTTTTCCATGTGGTAATGGCTTTACTTATACCCACAGTGATTTTAGTCTCACAAATGCCAGGGTGTTGCCACAAGCTGATGCAAGTGTTGAAGGGCAGGAATGGGGCAGTAGTCTCAGGCCACTGTCTTTACTCCCTGCACAGCAATAGCTGTGTCCTGGTAATAGCTACAAGCTTTGAAATGATACAGGCTGGCAGGAAGCTCCCAATGTATAGTTTGGTGTGAGCAGCACAGACGTATTAGGTTTGGCATTATAGTACATGAGTTTTTTCTTGGTTTTAAGTGACCATCTCTGTAGCAGCACCAAGAGTGGATTTGTGTACTGCTATATGGGTTCTCAATTTCCTGTGTTTAATTTTATGTTCTGTACAAATAAATGCATGATGGAAACAGTGGCCTTAGCATCTAGTCTCCATCCCACATGGATCTCCCTCTTGAAGCTGCGATGCAATGACCTGAGACCATAGTCAAAGCTGGAGTCAAATCACTGAGGACAGGAGGACAAAATTCAAGTTAATATCAGACCCTTTGGAGAGGGTTGCCCCTTTTTAGCAGGTATGCCTGTACCTACGATGATAGCAAGCACTGTAGAAGGTCCCGTTTCCTCTGCCTCAAAACTTCAGTAGCACTGGTGGCTCTTAACACTTACACTGCGCAACATCTTTTTTATGTCATGACTTGATCTGGTGGCTGGGATGGTGGGCTAGATGAGCTTTGAAGGCCCTGTCCAGCCCAGACTATTCTGTGACTCTGCGATCTCTGCAGAGAGAAAGAGCAACAGTTATCCCAGTAACACTGAAGATGTTTCATCCTGATGTTGCAGTGATGGGCTTTTTTGGGTTTGCTGTTTTTCATCCATGTTGCCTCCCTCCTTCCACCCCATGCTTTCCTTTAGCAAGTGAGTGTCTGCAAGGGGTGGATTTGATCTGTTTTTACACTGCTGGTTTTGGGGGGGTAGAAGGGCTTCATGGAACTCCTTGGTCACAAGGTAGTAGCAGACACTATCCAGGCAGCAGTTAGATGCGGCAACACACCTTCTCATGGAGGAGATGGTCTTCATAACATGGAGCATGAAGCAGGCAGCTCCAACGCTGTCCGTTATAAACCTGGCCAGTAACCCAAAGAAGGCTGGCAGAAAACATACCAGAAATACAGTCAGATTTGCATAAATAATGTGAACAGCTTTCTGGATTGATTTCTCCTCTGGTGAATTGGTGTTCGGGCATCTCTTAAGGCTCCTGATTGCTTCTGTGGAGCAAAAAGCCGAGATTGCTAATGGAAAGCAGGCGCAAAGCAGCAGGCAGGGTGGTATCCTTCTGGACGCAGAGGGTGGATTGGCCCTGCCAAATCTGTGCAGTGGCACCGAGTATGACAGAAGCCCACAGAGAAGGGCTGCCTTTGATGGAGACCTG
>NDXB01004737.1:15166-46854 GCA_002631895.1 Agapornis roseicollis | reverse complement strand
CTTCTCTTCTCTTCCTCTCCTCTCCTCTCCTCTCCTCTCCTCTCCCCTCCTTTTCTTCTTTTCTTTTTATTTTAATCTTATTTAATTTATTTTATTTTTAAATGCACTATATTGTACACAACACAAGACATGGAAAAACAATTGAGGACACTGCATTTTTACAGACCCATGATGGGGAAGTTTAAAGTTAAAAATAAAAAATTAATTGTAAAGGACTTCCATTTCCTTCCCAACTAAGACTAAAAACCACCATGCACCTTTTGCATCAGCAAATATTGATTTTCATACGATGAGCTCTTCATTCAAAGTTCATTTTATTTACTACCCTGCTGCATAAAGGGAATGGTTGGAATGCTGACATAACCCTTTGAAAAACAATTACTAATATTACTGTTGAGATTCCTTTTTCTTTTTAATTCTCACCACCTCGGGGATCTGATATCAAACAGTTAATGAAAATCAAAACCTTTCTAAGATGTGTCAGGAAAAACACATGGAAAAATGAAATCCCTTTCATTAAGAAATTTGTAAGCTTACAACATTGTCTTGTTCTGAGTAAGGACAAAAATATAAATCAAAGCATTCAAAGAATTATTTTCCTTTTCTCCATCCAATAACCCATTAATATTTTTTAGTATGTCTGGGTTTATATTACCCTAGGTATTTGCATAATATGTAGGGCAACAGAGATACTGGGCTTTGCCATAACATAAATTAAAATTGTTGTTAGTTAGTAACCTGACTAAAAATCACAACACAGTTTTGAACTCCAAACTTCTGTCAAGCTACAACCACAAATGTTCCATTGAGCACTACTAAATGATACCTGCTGAGGTCAACTGTAGAAGTTAATTAGGAAATGAAAGATCTGGACAGCCTTACCTAAAGGTTCAATGGAGTCGTTCAGTCAGTGCTGCTAATGGCCCCAAATACACACGGGTTGATAGCTGTTAATTAAAAATGCTTACAGAGGCCAAGCTGGGGGAATGCCAGTCTGGTTTTCAGCAATTCTTTACTCCGTGTTAAGTTCAGTGAGAAGTGGGTCTGAGCTGCAGAGTTTGGCTGGAGGCCTGGGTCTAATATGACACATAACAAGCAGGTATGCCAAAACATTTGGTGGGCAGCGCGACAAGAGGCGTGTGCTGTGTATAGCATGCTGGCAGTGTGCTTGAACTGGAGGTGCTGTGTGACTGATAGCACTGCTTTAGCACTCAGGGGCCTTGCTATGTACCAGCTCCCTGGCGCAAGTGGTATTGTTAGAAATACAAAAGACAAAGTCATACAATCATAGAATGGTTTGGGTTGGAAAGGACCTTAAAGCTCATCAGGTTCCAAACCCCTGCCATGGGCAGGGACACCTTCCATTGGAGCAGCTTGCTCCAAGCCCTGTCCAACCTGACCTTGAACACTGCCAGGGATGGGGCAGCCACAGCTTCTCCTCAGCACCCTCACAGGGAAGAATTTCTTCCTGATGTCTCATCTCAATCTCCCCTCTGTCAGTTTAGAGCCATTCGTCCTTGTCCTGTCGCTACCTGCCCCTGTAAAAATGTATTACATACTTGTTGTTTGACCTGAAACTGATTTTTCACCCCACCATAATTCTTGTTACTGAAGGGTACCAATGCAGGAGCCCAGCAGGGAACCAAGACTTCAGAAAATGCTTGATTATTTGCCTCAGCTTTAAGTTATTTAAAACAGAATTCCCACCTTGATGAGAAGCATCACTGGTATCAAACGTCTCTGCCTAGTCCAGGATAAAGCTTATGGTTCCCAAGAGGAGCGGAGGTAGGAGGAAGGATCTGGGCTCAGTTTGCCTCTGTTATTGGCAATCTGACATTTAAGTCAAGCCCTGGGAAGCATGAGTCTGGACAGCCATTTGCAGAAACAGTTAAAAGGAACCACATATCCCAATCCCATAGAACACAAATAGGAGGCAGGGCCTTCTTCTGAATGTGCTGGACCAGCCCATGCCTCAAGGGAAGGGATGCACCAAGACATCTGGAGGCAGAAGTCCTTTATTCAACCCACAGGTATTTTAAACTCTTCACCTTCCCGCAACACCTACATTCTAGTGAGGAAACATTGCTTTTGTTGGCAAAGGACCTGTTGATTATTTCAGGAGGTTATGTTGAAATTACATGATTAACCCTGCTGTGTGGAGCCAGGGGAGGTCCTTGCCCATTTTGGAAAGTCTGGGCTTCAAATGGAGATTCTGAAGACCATGGTGAGAAGCCAGCTCTTCATCAGCTGGAAGGAATGTCTCTCATTTTGCTTTCAGCTAATGGCATGGGACATAGGACCAGACAATTGAAGAAGAACTAAAATATATAAGATGAAGAATACATCTCACGTATGGCATTCATGCCATGACATTTAAAACACAACAAGTCAGTAAAAGCAGGCACTATTTTGTGCAGCACATTGCAAAATTCTGCAACAGGTTTAGTCCGCAAAGGACAATGTGATAAATCCCACTGAAGCATCCTGCAGTTACCATGTTGGATACCAGTGTTGCTCATAAGGTCAGCTCTTGGTCTCATACCTATGGTATGAGAAACAGGACCTAACAGTTTATTTTTACACAGAGAAGTATATATCTCCAGCTTGCGGTTGGGCTTCCCAGCATCCACTGAGGTATCTCTTCACAGCAAGGTAAATTAAGTGATCAAAATAAGGCAACACGCATGGCTGATGGGGAGGATGAGTAATTTTGTTAAGTTCATAAGAAAATGAAGATTGACTTAGGAAATATTATTGGAATTTCCTAAAATATACATCAATTTTTATGTGCTTTATGTACAATATCATAAGGACTGGCAAGATCTGGAGTTGCTTGTGATGCTGGCACCACTCTGGTTTGCACTTTGTGCCCATTTCCTGGGGATCAATAAAGATCTGGAAAAGACCACGTTCCTAGCTTACCTCTTAATGCTTTCTGAGATAACCATCAGGGAGAGAAGAGCAGAAAAGACTTTTTCTCAGCCAATACAATGTCCTGAGCCTTAGAAAGCACCTCTGTTCTCAGCACACCCAACTTTCTGCCCCTGGGTATATAGGAAAGAAAAACCAGGGCTGGAGGAGAAAAGGCAGTGGTTCTCCAGAGAGTGAGACCTCCCCAGCAGAACCCCATCCCTGTCCTTTCCTCCCTGAAGCCTGACTGAAGAACCTCCTAGGTCTCTGTTCCCCACGTCCTTTCTCAGGGCATCGATGGGAACCTCCATACAGAGAAAAATCACAGGAGAGCTTCTGGTTCACTCTTTTGGGAGAAGTGGCACCTGGCAAAGTTCCAGTATTTAAAGTGTGGCTACAAAGAAGATGGGGAGTCCCTTTCTACAAGGAATCACATGGAAAAGACAAGAGGTGATGGGCACAAGTTACTCCTGGGAAGATTCTGACTGGACAGAAGTGGAAAACTTCTCACAATGAGAACAATCAGCCATTGGAATAATCTTCCCAGAGAAGCAGTGGACTGCCCAGCCTTAGACACTTTTAAGACTTGTCTGGACAGGGCACTGGTACATTGGGTCTAGGTCACACTTTGCCTACAAAGGTTGGACCAGATGATCCTTGGGGCCACATCCACCGGGCATTCTGTGATTCTATGATTCCATGATTCTACCTCGTGGCTATTTCGCGTGTACCAGCTCCAAGGGAAATCCTCCGTTTGGATGGTGGTCAGTGTCCCAGAAGCAGCGGGGCAGCTGGAAGGCTCGCAGCAGGCTGAGTGGCCGGTGGCAGGGTCATGGCCCTGGGCCTCAGTCCCCGGAGCTGAGAGGACACTCTCCAAGCCATAATCTGAGCATTAAAGTTTGCCATCTAGTGGTAGGCCTCGGGTTTTGGGGCTTTGGGACCCAAACCCCACCAGTGTTGAGGCGATCTATTTATGATTTCTGAAACATATCCATTTTCTTTTGTTAGCGTGGGCTAAGCCTTCCTGCCAGTACATCTACAAAAGGAGAACTTGTAACTTCGGTACATTGCCCAGAGTGGGCTTGGTGGTGGTTACAGCTCCGGGCTGGTTTCCTTGGTCATCACATACGATGGAGATGGTTCTGTGCAGTATTAAATCCTGGATGGATTAAAAAAACCCCCCAAAACTCACGAGAAAAACCTTTAAAAATTTCTCTGTCATTAAGAAATGAGGCAGTCATTAAAAAATGAAATGCAGTCACTTCCTTCCACATCCCTTTCTTGCCTGGGACAGTGGTAATTCCCAGAGGATTCCCTCCTTCTTTCTTAAAGTATTTATTTCCTCTTTGAACTGAGCTGTGTCTGCAAGTGACACACGTGCACTGAGTTTGTGTGATACTCCTTGAAGGCTTTCAGTTCTTAAAAGGGACCTTTAAGAAAGATGGGCACAGACTTTAGCAGGGCAATAGGACAAGGTGTGATGGGTTTAAACTAGAAGAGGGGAGATTCAACCTGGATATGAGCAAGAAATTCTTTACAATACAGGTGTAAAAAACTGGCATAGGTTTCCCAGAGAGGTGGTGGATGTGCCATCCCTGGAGACATCCAAGGCCAGGCTGCATGTGATCCTGAACAACTTGATCTAGTTGAAGATGTCCCTGTTCAATGCAGGGGGTTGGACTAGATGAGCTTTGAAGGTCCCTTCCAACCCAAGCTATTCTGTGATTCTCTGATTCCTTTCCTTCAGACCAAAGCTGCCAGCACATCTGCAGAAACAGCATGTGTCCTCTTTGGCAGAGACCCTGCGAGCTCCCTCTAAGCAGTGTATGTGGCCTATCTAGGATCCTATGTGCCCACAGGATCTGTATGGAGACCTCCCCTGCCAGTCACCAGTCATTTGTTTCCGTAAGAAGAAATGATGTGAGGCAGCAGGAATAAGGGAAGTGTTTTCCATAGGGAATAACAGGTCAAGGACCCTTCATGAAGCAAGCCAGCAAAGAATGGCTGTAGCTGGGAAAAGGGCTTGGAGAGGGGGCAAATAGAAGGTCTGGAAGGTGATGGGCAGCATGATCTGTTTGGGAAGCTGCAGGCATCCAGCCTAATGCCTGCACAATCTCTCCTAACTTCAACACACACAACACTTCTATTAACAAAAAACCAGGTGGGATTAGAGATTTTTGCATCATAATCACATTGTTGAGTCATATTTTAATTATGAACTACTCCACACACAAGATCGTTTTCTCATATTGACATTGAGCTGACTATTTCCCATTTCATACTTATGCCTTTGATATCTCCCTCTGCAGCATGGCGCTTCATACTTGTCATTAGTGAACTTCAGCTTGTTGATCTGAGCCCATCTCTTCAATTTATCATTTTGCATTCTGATCCTGGCTGCCAGACTGAGCAAATTTTATAAGTGTACTCTATACTTATCCTCCAAATCACTAATAAAAATATTGACTAAAATCAGTCCTGAAGATCTCTGCGCATCTGCTTGGAATACTCTCTTGAAATTCACTTCTGGTTTGACATTGAGTCATTGGCAATAATACTTGGAGAGTTTTTTCATCTATTTGTATACACACTGATAATCATAACATTACATAAACTGCATTTTGCTAGCTCATATGCAAGAATTCAGGCTTTTAGTGTCAAAAGACTCCTTAAATACGTTACCTATGTTTCTGCCCCTCATCGGTATTTAGAATACAGGTATGTATGTCCTGTAAAAAAACTCTTTCAATACAGCTATGGCAGAAAGGAGCAATTTTTACCCCCTCCTTCAAATGTATTAATTTCATTAAATGAGAATTTAATGAAGTCTTTTTCTTTGATGAGAGAACTGATGAGGAATAAGCCACTCAGTTTATTTTGAGAGTGAAAAAAAAGCTCCATACCTTTGCATTTGACTTTGTGCGCAGTATCAGCACAACAAAAATATTTGCTGATGATGTAGTTGCTCCTTAATATAGCACATAGGGCAGAAATGATGCAAGTGCCTATTAATCCTGAGATAAGAGTTCCTGGTAAAAAGTGAAAAGAAGAAAAGGTCTTAATAACCAGAACTGTGCCAGTTTTAGTGCTAGCACATGATTAGATCAGAAGAAGATGACCTTAAAATGTCCAGAGCATAACTGCTTCCTGCTGCAGGCAATCTGTTTCTGATCCAGAAGCAGCAGTTTATCTTATATTTTTAAATGTAAGAACCTCTTTGGATTCTATGTCACCAGAGTGGTTGAAGAGGTCTCATCTTATTGCAGAGGATTGCACTAGATGACCTTTTAAGGTTCCTTCCAACTCAAACTATTTTATGATTCTATCATACTTCCCAGCCTCTGGATTTTGAAGTTTGCAGAGGAAAAGTATCCTAAATTACAACCAAAAAATCACATTCTTCTAAAAGAGCTTGGTTTTGCCCTGCGTGAGATCTCCCACATGTAATGTTTCTGTTTCTGGCATGGACTGGAGGATTTTAGGGATGCCATCAATCTGGAATGTAGCATCCGCATGCCAGCTCTCTTAGACAGGTGCTTGGGAAAAGGCCAGGAAAAAAGTTGTCTGTAGCCTGATGATGGAAACAAAGAAATTAGTCAACAACCTCTTCCCATAAAAACCTGCGCTAAGGGAATGCAATCAAGGAACTAATCTAGGAAACAGCTGAGGGATAGGGCCGGCAAAGCAACAAGGAGGCAGGATAGGCTTGGGTTTGGCCCTGACACCAAACAGCCCTGCTGGCTTTAAAGGGGTGGACGGTCACACTGCCTACCTCTTCTTTTTATGCTTCCTGCTGCTTTTTCTGCCAAAGCCATCCCACAAAGAGCAGGAGTAGAAGTCATTTTGTAGGTGTCTGCAATACAATAAAAGTGGCCCCAATGCCGCACCCCATGAAATGTGTAACTGCAGACAGAGATGAATCATGCCACCACCAAGTCAGCTCTCACATATAGCCAGTGTAGGTGTTAATATGACTGTAACAGGCTTCAGAAGAATAGACTGCACAAAAGCCAGGCTGGCAGCATTTCCCGTTCGTTAACAGCAGTTTAGGTAATGCTGCTGCGTTCACTGTCTCACGTTACAATCACTGTTCCTTGAAGGAGGTTTGGCTGTAAACTCCTCCCCGCTCCATGTTAATTCCTAAGGATAACATGAGTGTCAATTAGGCACTAGCATGACTCAGAAGATGAAATACTGCCCTTGGTGGGAAGTCAGGAGAGCGTTTTTCCCTGCCTTTACCAGTACACATTGTCCTACCCACTAGGTGTCCCTGCCAGCCAGGGAAACAGCAAGCAGCAGCATTTGCTTCATGCCATTTGGCTTCAGCTGAAACCATCAAAACCAAACACCTCAGTAAACATGTCTGAAATAACTTCTTTGTTTGCTTGTTTTTCAACCTTCCTTTTTGAAGAAGCTCCCAATTCATGCGCAATGCCCAAAACTGAAAAGGCAACTTCTTGTTTTGCCGTGCAGGGTAATGTGAAGGTTCTGACCCAAAAGAGAATGGTTTCCCCTCCTGGATAGCACTGGGGCAACAGGCTGCTGTAGCCCGCACATCACACCAGCTTCATCCCACCCACCTCACCTCTGATTTCTGTAAGAGCCATACAAATTGTACTGTAATCTCTTACCTCAATTTGCTCATCTTTAAAGGAGATGCTATATTCTGTCTCTTCCACCATGGAGCTGCGAGGTTAAATGAAGGGTTGATGATGTTCTTTCTGCTTCCCAGTTAAAAACATGCAAAATGAATTAAAGATCAGATTACTATCAGTGTGTGGATGTTCAAGTCTCACCAAAAAAATGCCTCTCTTCTGGGTAAATAGGGCTAAGTGGGTATTTGGAACCTCAGCATGGATTAGACATAACACATGTTCGGCAACTGCCTCTGTAAAGAAGAGACATTTCTGTCCAGGTAAAATATGCTCCAGTAATGCCTGGAGAGTTTCCAGAGGTCAGCAGAGAATCATGGAGGAAAGTGAGGACATTAAAGGAAGCACATACTGACAGATGTGGCAGCTTCTGCTGGCCCAGGAAGAGAAGAGGAAGCAAGAGCAAAACCTTGAAGATATGCTGGGAATTTTTTGTTTTTAAAGCTGTTTTGTCTCTGTGTTACTGAATTGGGCAAGAGGGATAAAAAAAGCCTGTTTGCTATTGAAACTGGAGGAACTCACTCTACATCTTTGTACTTCTCTTTCCTGAAGCATTTCCCTGTCTCATGTTGATGGTTGCTTACAAACATCCTGAGATCCTCAGAGAGGAGAAGGAAAAACCTGCAGCAGAACAGGTTTCTCTGAAGCCATTGCACACGATTTCTGTATCAGAAGTCTTGTCTGAAGGCTCTGTATTTTGGAGTCATCAGTGAAGATGGAGACAGTGGCACTGTACAAGAGTAAGAGATGATTCTTGTCACAGAGGACTTACTCTCCAAATAGAGACGACAGAGGAAGAATAGTGGGAGGATTAGAAATGAGTTGACTACCTCAGGGTTGCACAGTTTGGTGACAAGACCAGAGGCAGAAGACTGGTTATTCTGATTTCCAGCCCAGCAGTCTGCTCTTTCTCATGGGCAATCTTTTGCTATTGCAATGCTTACGGGGCGTTAATGGCACTGAAGCTAACTGTATGTGACTTGGTATTTTTAACTAGTGGGAGTTTTACATATAGGCACACACCCCACTGAATTCGGTCAGCCCCAGGGGCAGTTCCCCCCTCCCGGCCCTAAGACAGCTTGGAGGACACCCAGCTAGTGACTGTAAGGTGACCTTCACAGCAGAAACGTGATATAAGCAAAGGGAAAGGAGGTGGGCTCAGCTCTTGTGAAATCCGACTGTTGAAATGCCTTCACGTCTTGCAACACAAAATCAAAAATCTCTTTGTCTTAAAGATTTAAGACTCAGCCATAGGAAGAACTGTATTTATCTCATGTTAATCACCTAGGCAACTGGGAAAGCAGAAGTGAGCTTCGTTTTCGAGTGGGTTTTATAATCTGCCAGTTCTTTCAAACGCCTTTTTCCGGCACACCAGAAACACACGTGGTTCTGCTGCAAATTTGCATTTTTTAAGAAGAACAAATTATATCCATAAGCCCTCAGTTTGGGCTTGTAGCTTTTCCTTTCCCTCAGGCACCGTGTGCCCAGGTAGTTACCTAATGGCTCAGGATCTGCATTAGAAGTAAAGCCTCCCTCCTCATTTTAGTTTTGTCTCCTTAGGATGCTGCCATTGTGGGAGTAAGCATTTGATAGAGACCATAGTCAGGGAATGGGCTGGGAACTGCCCTTTTCTTTCCCAGTCAGGAGGGAACAGTTAAAAGCCTCTTGCTCCAAGTCTAAAAGGTGTTGTGCAGGATATATCCTGAGAAATGAAATAACACCATGCATACACAAACCTAAAGCTTGTGCTATAACCCTGCAACACAGTAAGTGAAAACCAATCCAGCCTGCCACAGGGTCGTGGAGGATTCAGGTCTCAACTCGTACCTTTCTGATGGGCTCAGTCAGGAAGGAGGCAGGAAGGCTGTGTCTCTCAGCAAGGCAGAACCTCAAGGTTGTGTTTTTCCAAGTTGGAATTCAGGCTTATTTTTGTAAATACATGTTAGCATTAGCATCTGCTGTTTTGCAGAAGCATGTGAAAAAGCAGAGATCGAAAATTCTGTTGAAACTGATCTTTTGTCAGAAAATGAGACCTTTAAAACAGGAAATAATTTACAGGCAGTTCCCACAATCCTAAGGGAAAAAAGATTTATTTTCATTTGATTGTACCTATTCTTGTCCAGATTGCTTTGCTTTTGATAGATTTCGACAGCTTTTCAGAGGTTTCTTTATTTCCTAAATGGAAAAAACCCTCCATCCTGGATGGTCCTTTCCTAGAAGAAAAACATGGGTTTGGTAACGTCTTTATTTACATTGTTTCGAAACCTATTTTCCCCAAAAGGAAATGTTTATGAGGTTTGGCTTTTCTCCCTATATTTCCTAGGCAGAGTTGCGGGTGCTTTGCTTTGCCTGCCTAAGCCCAACATGAACACCAAATTAATGGTGTTATCAGAATGAGCCCAACAAATTTTCTGGGGTTTCTGGCTCATTCACAGCTGTGCCAAGGGGGTGTGAAACCCTCATATTCCATTTGGACAACATTTCTAAGAACTTCCCACTGGCTTCACAAGGTTATAAATAATTATACAAAAGGCACAAAGATTTGGAGAAACAAGCCAAGTTTATGAGGCCCAGAAACTGAGGGAATTAGGAATTTTTCCACCCACTTGGATACGTTTTGGTTTAAACACTCAAAAGTCAGACTCATCTGAACACACTGAGCGAATGGAAAAGTTACAAAGACCACATGATACACTTCACTCCACAGAGGGCACTGAAGGAGGCAGAGAGAAGAAAAAGAGCATGATCAGGTTCACTACCAACCTCTTTTGCAAAGGAGCACAAACCAAGCAAGAACAAGAAGGAAATGAGCAACCTCTATAACCCTTTTAAAGGGGGCAAAGTCACGGTGAGGGTGAAGGGGAAGCAGTGTCTCCCTCAGCTCCCAAGGCAGAAGAGAGCAGCAAGCACAACCTGAAGAGCATAGTGGTGTGGGGGTTGCCAAAACCTGCCTCAGTGTATATGGACAGAAAGCAAACCCTCATAGATCCAACATGCAAGCTGCAAGGAGAGGTTTTTCCAAAGTCACGCAGCAGCAAAGGGGAAAAATCTGAAAACTTGGAAAACTAAGAAAGTGAAAGGAAGCAGTTTTAATGTTTCTTAAATTTACAATGAATAGAAAGTAGAGATACACTGCTTATACACTAAGATGGAATTGAAGATGAAATACTAAGAGCTCACTATCGATTATTATCAATAATTAGAATTAATGAATGAAATTCCTAATCACACTGCATCTGCCTTTCAATTATAACAAGCTTCATGACACAGGATAAAGCCATGTGACTGCCACCACATGACAGCTCTAGGAAGTACTGGAATCCAACTATTTGCCTGTGGAACCATTTGCTAGTATTTTAAAACAGATAAATAAGAATGCCATCTATTTATAGAATCACAGAATGGTTAGAGTTGAATGTGACCTTAAAGTTCATCCAGATCCAGCCCCCTGCCATGGGCAGGGACACCTTCCACTAGAACAGGTTGCTCCAAGCCCTGTCCAACCTGGCCTTGAGCACTGCCAGGGATGTGGATGGGCAGCCACAGCTTCTCTGGGCACCCTGTGCCAGGGCCTCAGCACCCTCACAGGGAAGAATTTCTTCCTAATGTCTCATCTCAGTCTCCCCTCTGTCAGGTTAAAGCCATTCCCTCTTGTCCTGTCCCTACAGGCCCTTGTCAAAAGCCCCTCTGCAGGTTTCTTATAGCCCCTTTAGGCACTGGAAGCTGCTCTAAGGTTTCCCCTTAAGGAGCCTTCTCTTCTCCAGGTTGAACCAGCCCAGCTCTCTCAGCCTCTCTTCATTAAAAAGGATGAGCTCTCAGGAGCCTGATATAAGCCTCAGGTCTATGAATATGAAAGGAAGTTGTGTGCGCAGAGCAACTATCATCTCCAAACAGACTTGCTGAACCTGGGCCCAGAAATTATGAATAATTGGGAAGTTGTACGTGCAAAGACAGACAGTGACAATAGCAGGCAGAAAGCCTTAAGGTGGTGGAATAAAGGAAAGGGACGCTTGAATAAAAGGGGGGAATTTGGCAAGGAGAAAGTTTCTGTGGCACTGGGTGCTAGCAGTACTGGGGCATCTCTCAGGATTTGAAGGAATAAAAGAAGCTAAATGGATGTAACATGAGACAGAAGCCATATGTTGTTATTTCCGCTTTCCCTGCAAAAGATATACTCTCTAAAGTCCTGATTGGGGAATGGGTTGTAAATCACAGAAGAGGCAGGATGCAAAATCCAGTAATTTCCATTAACTGACACTAGGCTAAACCCATAATTGATAAAAAAGGTGGTTTGGGGCAGTCTGTTAGCTTCTGCTCCACTGTTCATCATTCTCACAAATTTGTAACAGAGGACAAGGTAGTAAGATACCCAGCTGCCTATTAATAACTGATTTAATGTAACACACCTGTTTCCCTGCTCCTCCATTTAATATAATCCATGAATCACAATGACCAGTAAAGAGGCTGATTGACTGCATGATGCTAACTATTTTCCTAACTCCAGCTGCTGACTTGTATTTAAGAAAGCAAAATATCTACTAAATACTTTGTTGTTATAACAGGGATGCTGGGGGATACAATTAGTCAGCTGAGTAAGATAATGTTTGCTTTTGGATAAGAGCTTATAACTCTGCATTCTACTATTTCAAATAGTCCCAAAGCTGCCCAACATTATATACTAAAATAATTGTTGTCAAACATAGAACTCTCTGTTTTTGGCCCAGTGTCTGGTTCCTTCCAGAACAAAGGAAAGGTTTAACTCGCAAGCAGAAGCTTATTTTATTCTCAACAATTTGCTATAGGTATCAAAACCATGGTATCTATCTACCCCATAGTCACAAAGTATGTCCTATTTTCAGCACCTTTTCAAGGTAAGAAACTACTGCTCTTCCTCTTTTACTAATAGGAAAACAAGGCACTGAGAGTGTATGGAGAACCTGGCTTTGCTAGGGGTTTTAATTGTACGATTTCAGGCACTTCTGCTCATGAACATATGTGTGGTTTTCACCAATGCCAAGATTTTCACACAGTGAGTGTCACTTCCTTTGTTAGCTCCAAATGTGCAAAGGTTGAAAGGGCATCTTTCCTAGTGAAAGCTCTCTCAAGAACTTCAATAAATCATTCAAACTTCTGGTTGAAAATGTTTCCTTTCACACACTTCTAAGTGCCAAACACAGGCCCATCTGGAATCATTATTAATTCTGTTGAACTGTTTAATTCCAAGTGTTGGGTTTGGGTTTTTTTTTAAAGAAAGACTTGATTCAGTATTTCATAACCATAATTGGAACAGTGTATTAATACTCAACAGCTCATTTCTTTATTCCAGGAAATGGCAAGCAACACATCTTGTACTCAATCCGTTTAAACAGTTACATTAGTAGAGCAATGCTGAGAAATCCTGTACCAGGTAGCTATTCCCCCAAGCTTAATTCTTCTTATACGTTTATTCTCCATACAATAACATGGTCTTTAGGGGCTTAACAAAGCTTCTTAAACAATCTGGAGGACCTTTTGATGCAGGCTTCCTTGGGCACATCAGCCAGAGAATTAGAAGAATAGATGCCCAAGCAAACTGCAAAGTATATTCCTTCATGTACAAGCTCACATCAAAATGGTTTTCTGGTTCTTCATCAGGAATGGACTACAAAATTCAGCTTGCAAGCAACATCCCATTCACATTTCAAAAAAGAAAACCACAAAACCCAATTGGTGCTATTGTGTAAATCTGCTTACCTACCTTATTTTTGCATTAAACATTGCCTCTAGCATTTATATGCACATGTTTAATGGAGGGGAACTGGCAAATCTTGCTGTCATTGATATCAATGGCACAATTCCCATTGACTCAAACTTAGGTCAGCTTGGAGCTTGGAACTTCTCTGCATACTTCTCCATATATAAGTGGTGTGGGACATAATTAGACTGTATGTTTGGCTCTGACAGTTGCATTGAAGAGCAGTCAGGTCTTCAGACGTATGTGGGGCTGCATAGTCCATTCAGTGCAGTCAGGCAGGCCCCATGTAGATTAAAGCATCAGGTCTTCATCCCTAGAAGCAGATGATTAATGTTCAGCTACAGAGATCTACGGGTATGGAACCAGCTACTTTTTAGAGTGCTGCAATTATAAATTCATAGCCAGACTGTCATGATACAAATTGGTCTCAGCACTCATTTTTTTGGCAAAACTCCCATTCTTTGGATGCCTTTCTGTTGGAATTTACTGAGACATGAAAGATATCCAAAGTACAGATAAGAGGAGTACTTTTCCAAGTGCAAAATTCACTAGAAGTTTTCATCATAAAATAAGCCAGAAGGTACCTTTCATGTCTCTGGTCCATATACCTGCTCAAAACAGCATCAGCTTAGGAGTGAGATCAGTGACCCCAGAGAAACACTCCTAGTAACAGCCACTCACTAGTTCAATTTAGACGTGGTGCATGCTATTCTTTGAGCCCTGTGGTCCAGCCTAGTACCGATCACTCACTAGTTCAACTTGGACCTGCTGCATGCTGTTCTTTTAGCCCTATGGTCCAGCCAACTTTCCATTCATCTGTCATTCTCCTGCTTGGTCCTCATGTCTCCAGCTCAGCACCCAGGATACTACTGGAGACAGCCAGAAACCTTGTTAAAGTCCAGGTAGATGACATCCACTATTCCCCACTGCCTGCTGAGACAGCCATTGCCCACTGGGACTGCCCATGGGCATCACTGCCCATAGCAGTATCCAGCGTTTGACACAGAGACCGCATGAAAGGCTCCTAAGGAAACTGGTTTCCTGCATCAGCTAATATAGCTATGAGGACTTGATTGAATACCAATGCCAAGTGATAACAGCAAAATAAATTCTGTTTGAAAATATTGCTGCAAAGTCATCATATCCATAGAGAAAGGTTTGATGTATTACTAATCAGCTTCCCTGGAATATTCTTATAATTGTTACGGTTCCTCAAGCACAAGGAAATAATTTTCTGGATTTGGATCACTATGTTAGTTAGTCTGACAAGCCCCAGATAAAGCAAAATTTCACACATCAATCATTAGCATATTTGCCTATGAAACAGTGTGC
Organism: Agapornis roseicollis; assembly: GCA_002631895.1. Taxonomy (NCBI): domain Eukaryota; kingdom Metazoa; phylum Chordata; class Aves; order Psittaciformes; family Psittacidae; genus Agapornis; species Agapornis roseicollis. The sequence goes on along the minus strand of NDXB01004737.1, from coordinate 32,226 downwards.
AGAATTCATGCAAAATCAACAGCTTATTCAAGTAAATACATATTCATAATTATTCTATGTGAAATATTGCTTTCTGAGTTTATTCACTGAATACTAACTACATTCCTAACAAATATATACCAAAATAACAGCTCTCCTGTTACTATGGAGAGCGAGAGGAGAAAGTACAGTGCTTGAAGACTAATTGTAAAATCTTTGGAGTAAGAACAAAATAGTGTGATTCCTCACATACAGTAACAGTAATTTAGCAGCCCAAGGCTTTACATTCAAAGTTTTTGAGAGAGAAATGGAAAGTTGCTGGTAAGTTGGTCAGAGATATACCAAAAGGTTGTATTACGGGAGGGACATTTCCCATCATTCTGAAATATAAGAAGGGAAAGCTAATTCTCTGATGAAGTGAAACAAAAGGAGTACGGCCAGCAGGTAAAGGGAGGTGATTCTTCCCCTTTATTCTGCTCTCATGAGAGCCCCCTGAAATCCTGCATCCAGCTCTGGGGTCCCCAACACAAGAGGGACATGGAGCTGTTGGAGCAAACCCATAGGCGGGCACAGAGATGCTGAGGGCTGGAGCACCTCTGCTATGGATACAGGCTGAGAGAGCTGAGCTGGTTCAGCCTGGGGAAGAGAAGGCTCCAGGGAGACATTACAACAGCCTTCCAGTGCCTAAATGGACCAACAAGAAATCTGGAGAGGGACTTTTTGCAAGGGCCTGTAGGGACAGGACAAGGGGAATGGCTTTAAGCTGAAAGAGGGTAAATTTAGATTAAATATCAGAAAGAAATTCTTCCCTGTGAGGGTGTTGAGGCCCTGGCACAGGGTGCTCAGAGGAGCTGTGGCTGCCCCATCCCTGGCAGTGTTCAAGGCCAGGTTGGATGGGGCTTGCAACAACCTGGTCCAGTGGAAGGTGTCCTTGCCCATGGCAGGGGGTTAGGACTGGATGAGCTTCAAGGTCCCTTCCATTCCAAACCAGTCTGGGATTCTGTCAGTTTATAAATATGCTACATCTTCAATTGATTCTAGCTTGCTGGACACAACCATTGCTATCATAGCCAATCCCTTTTACTTCTCCTGCAGCCCAGCTAGCACAGTAAAGCACAAATACATATCCTTGAAGGCATCAGTATGCACATGTGCGCACATACACACCTGCAGACACACGGCCATTTGACTCCTTATCTCCATAATGCAATTTGCTTGTAGCAAGCAGAATCACTCCATTCCACCCCTCTGATGCACTAGAAGGAACCAGCGTTTCATGTTTTATTACCAGGGATGTAGAAAATCTAGCCTGTAAGTCACATTGATCAGAGAGCCAATAAGGCAAAGAACGCTCCCTGCAATATGGAGCCTGCAGAAGCGTTGCCAAGTAGTGACTGCAGCACTGCCAAGTGTCACTGCAGCGAGGCACAGAGAGACTCAATACAGCATTAAATCAAGCACGGGGCATGCTGCATTTCATAATGCAGCTAAAAATAATATTTTATAGTTTATCATCCTTTTTGCCAAAGATTGCTAAGCATTTTGCACAAATTAATGATGTTCAGGTTGCAAGCACCCATATGTGGTAGTTTTCCATATGGCAAAGGGGCTTTTTGAGCCCTAATAGTGTGCTGTGCTCATTATTATGCAGCAGACTTTTTGCTGCTGTACACCAGGCCTGGGTTCTTACAAGGAAGTGATTATACTTGCCTAAATGGAGATTCTGGTGACAAGATAATTTACAATGCTCTGTTGAATAATCATGGAGCCAAGGTCAGGGAAACCATTGATGTAGCATAGTCAGGGCAGTTGTAAATAAACCACGCATCACAGAAGGGTTCATGCTCAGTGAGAGCAGACAGACAAGAAAGAACTGAAAGGAAAGAACCTCCAGCACTCTCACCACAGTAAAATCTTATTTCCCATCCTTGTCTCCACAGATCCTGTGGTTGGCTAATTAAAGAAGGAGGTGTAACTATCAATCTAATCTCACTTGTTCTCCAATTTACCATAATTTCCACACTTGAGAGGCTGGTGAAATGGAACAGCACTACTACAGTTTGCCATTCATCAGCAGGAAGCAGAACAACTCTGGGAATTGGGCTAAAAATAATTAAGAAGCAAGATCAGGTGCTGTGCACATGCATCTGTGTCTTTAGACAGGCATGCAGGCACAGGAGCATTTACTGGAGATAGCAACAGTAGCATAGGGGAAGATGAGTACCACCAGTAATTCCTATGCACCTCAGCATATGAGTGCTTGCAGATGTACTCCGAGTATACTTATTAAAGAGGAGAAAAAGCCCAAGAAAAGTGCATTAAAATTATGCTATCAACAAAATCAGCTTTTAAAACAAATACAAGCTCCAGAATTATATGATCTGCAGTGATGTGGAGCCACCCAGGAGCTGCCAGGGCAATCCCAGAATCATAGACTGGTTTGGGCTGGAAGGGACCTTGCAGTTCATGCAGTTCCAATTCCCTGCCATGAGCAGGCACACCTTCCACTAGACCAGGTTGCTCCAAGGCCCATCCAACCTGGCCTTGAACACTGCCAGTGACGGGGTATCCATTTGCACTTCCATTACTTTGCACTCGTGCACTAACACCAGAGCTTTTCAGAAAGTATCGGAGCAACTTTTGCACCTTTTCCATACAAGCATGCTGGGAATGAGGCACAGGGCTGCTGCTGGGGTAGCTGCTTGGATACAGCTTGGATACAGCTGGTCCAGAACCTCCTGTGAAAGACAGACTGGTCAGAGACATAGATATCCTGGATCATCAGAGCTGTTTCACTAGGATGAGATAGCTGAGAAGGAAGATATATCTGGGGGGCAGGTCTAGGATGGAGGATTGAACTAAGTATGTAACTATTCCTTGAGGAATCAGCTATCCAGAAGAACAATTTCTGAGAAAAATTTCCCAACATTACTACTATTTAGACTAAACATACAATTACTTGTATGTTTCAGGAGCTATCTTCAGCTCCTCTAAAAAGGATGTAAAGAAGCAATAACGGCCCAAATCCTCACGCTGGTGTAAATCAGCCCTATTTGCTTGACTCTGCTGGAAAACCCACTCTTTATTTCAGTTAAAAGAACTAACTCACAGTATCTTAACATGCATTTATGTTAATATTTGCACCTTGCAGAGCTAGGTAGATTGCACTGCTGGCACATGTCAAGCTAAAAGTCACTTCCAAAAGCCAAGGGAATTAACTGGAATCCTCATTCAGAGTGACTAGCTGACGACATGTGGAACCTCTCCAGAGAAGCCTTCCTACCTTAAGCACCTCCTTGTGATTAATCTTGAGAAAATGAACACGAGCTGACTGCAGTGTGTGCTCGCAGCTCAGAAAGCCAACCGTATCCTGGGCTGCATCAAAAGGAGGTGATCCTGCCCTTCCATTCTGCTCTTGTGACACCTCACTGGGAGTATTGTGTGCAGTTCTGGTGTCCTCAACATAAAAAGGACATGGAGCTGTTGGAACAAGTCCAGAGGNATTCTGCTCTTGTGACACCTCACTGGGAGTATTGTGTGCAGTTCTGGTGTCCTCAACATAAAAAGGACATGGAGCTGTTGGAACAAGTCCAGAGGAGGCCACAAGGATGATCAGGGGACTGGAGCATCTCCCATATGAAGACAGGCTGAGAAAGTTGGGGCTGTTCAGCCTGGAGAAGAGAAGGCTGCATGGAGACCTCATAGCAGCCTTCCAGTATCTGAAGGGGGTCTACAAGGGTGATGGGGAGGGACTCTTCATTAGGGACTGTAGTGATAGGACAAGGAGTAATGGATTCAAACTTAAACAGGGGAAGTTTAGATTGCATATAAGGAGGAAGTTCTTACTGTGAGGGTGGTGAGGCACTGGAATGGGTTGCCCAAGGAAGCTGTGAATGCTCCATCCCTGGCAGTGTTCAAGGCCAGGTTGGACAGAGCCTTGGGTGACATGGTTTAGTGGGAGGTGTCCCTGCCCATGGCAGGGGGGTTGGAACTGGATGATCTTAAGGTTCTTTCCAACCCTAACTATTCTATGATTCTAATCTTTCAGACAGACAATACACATAACTATTTTTAAAAGCTGCATTTTTAAGGACATACACATTAATGAACAGAGGAAAATGTGAACCAACCAGCATCTTCAAGCACTGCAAGCACAGGGAAGGAAAACATAGATAGAGAAGCCAGGACCATTCAAAGACCACAGCTATAACCCCTTTCTGCCACATTGCCTCCTGGCAGCAAGACTGGATCCAGCCAGTCACTCCAGAGTGTTATTAAGATGCATAGCACCATGGCAGAATTCAAATCAATGTTTCTTTCCTGCACGTTGGAGTGGGATAAGGTAGCAAAGGTTCATAAGAAAAGTGAGTGAGCTGCCTAGTAATGATGGGATTTTGCATCACACAAGCTTAAAATATAGTCTGGAATGAAAAATGTGTGCATTATTGCCTTTCACACTGTATCTGATCTTGCACTGCTATATGACTTGAGTATCTGGCAGAATTTGAGATCATTTTGCAAAGACTTTTCATCCTCCTTCACCAAATCACTCTCTGTAAGACATGATGGAGGGGGAGTTGGAATATATCATATTAGAATGAATATAAATGGTAATGACCATGCTTCTCTATAACACTTCCACTCTAAGGAATCAGTTAATTAACCCTGAAATGAGCAGGCTTGCCAGTTAGGAATACAGCAGTTGAATTGATAACAGCTTCCTGACCCCTCCTTCTCAAGGACAAGATTCAGTAACCCTTATTTATGTTAAACATTAGCTTACCCTGTGAGGAACCTCCAGAAATCAATAGGAATTGCACTACACAAGTAAGACTGGCAGAATCTGATACCAATTATAAACTTAGATTGGCCCTCAGCTGGCTATTTCTGTCTTTTTCCTTTTTACTTTGTCTTTCCACATTCCTCCTCCTTCATGTCTGCACTTCTTATAGAAAGCATTTGAATGGTTACTTTCCATCACTTTAATCCAAAAAGTATGAATCTTGCTTGTTAAGGGAAGGTAATGTTTGACAAAACTTGGCAGATTTGAGTGTATTTCTAAACCTGGAAGGAGCCCAGCCTTTTTGACAAAATGGAAGCAACAATTTGTGGCTTTTAAATGTGAAGTGGTTTATTTCTTCTTGAAGAGTATAGCTGAAATCACTAGAGAAAGCATTAAGGGAAGCAATCTGGACTTAAATAAAAGGAGATCTAAGATCTGCACATTTTGTTTCTTGCACCAAAGTGTGTGGGGGAAGAGATGGATAGAAACAAGGGGATGTATTTTCCATTTGCATTTCCTTTTCCCCAGTTTTCCCAGATGCAGAACAGACTGTAGCTGGGTAGAGGCACTGAAAGCCTAAAGATACTGGTAAAGAGAAGAATACCCGTGTGATGTAAAAAGGAGGTGGGGAGAAAGATCCTCAAGCCTTTTATTTTGAGACATCTTAAAGCTAAATTACATCTCGCTGTGTAGGGAAAGCATGTCCCTGGAAAGCTGCAACTTGGGTTTCTGTGTCTCCTTTCTGGTCTGGCCTCCTGTGTTAGACTCCTCCTCTAATATCACTGCCACATGCCACCTACAGCAACAGGTGGCAACCTCCTTGCCCCAGCCAAGACAGAAAAGCCCATTTTACTGTTGGAATAGTAGCTTGGACAGGGAAGCTGAAGGGCTCCTCACTGGCCTCACAGGGAAGCAAGTCAACCTTAATCCTTTTGGTTAGCTCCATGCAGTGAAGGACAGAAAACCGAGGTTAGGCAACCCTAAAAGCAAGCCATTTTTTTAAAGTCACCTGGTGAAACAGTTGTTAGCATATCAAGAGTTGTTCATGTGGCAGAAACTGCATTTTTGATCAAAAGCATTTGTTTTAATGGGAAATTTAGAAGCAGGCCTACTTTTGCTGGAAAAAAAAAAAACCAAAACCAAAAGGTCCAAAACCCCTCCTTACTGGGATCTCAGCAGTGAAATCACACAGAAATCATCCTTCCAATACTGACGTGCATAACAGTTACCAGCAGCATAACAGATACCAATGTTTTCTGCTATAGAATGACTATTGTTCATCCGTTCTCAAAGGCAAGTGACAGATTGTGCTGGAATTAGTTGGGAGGCATTGCTACCTTGAAGCGATGTAATTGTCTGACTTTGTAACAGCAGCTAGCTTTAAGTCTCTATTTCCTCCCAGTTTAGTTGGTACTGTTCTGTACCAATTAGATGATCCCAGATTTTTTTCTTTTAGGTTGTTTTCACATCAGACACTGCCTGACTGCCTGAAACTATCAGATACTTAGCAAGTTAAAAGCCCCAAAGAGCTGTGTCTGGCTCTGGTGTTGTTTTCTGCTCGTGTCCTAAAGTCACGTCATGTTGAAATAAGGCACACAGCATCTCTCCCATCCTCCTTCTTTAACAGTGTCCTGGTTTCCATGGAAAAGAAAACCTGGGGCATACACTGAGAGGGAATTACAGCATGGTCAAAGAGGTCCCTGAGGCAGATGAGGGGGGCAGTAGGTCTGCAGGCACCTGCCTGGCTGTAGAAACAGAGCTAGCAAGTGTCTTATTCTTCCTGTATGTACAGACAAGAAGATTTATTGCTTAGTGGAGTATTGCCTCTGGGGTTGGAATTGGATTTCTCCCCAAACTGTTACTTCATTCCACGTCCCTTTCAAGCTCCTCTTCCATGCAAAAGATTTTAGAAGGAAATGCCACTGGATTACACAGCTGCTGTCTGCCTGGGCTGTAAATGTGCCAATTTGCATCAGCCTGTAGGCAGTGCTGAGAACAGACTGGAAGTGACTGCAGCCTTCCTCTGCTACTAGTAGCATCTTACTTGCAAATCTGAAACAACTGAAGGGAAAAGGTACAGCAGAATTAGATAGCCAGGTCTGACCTACTACCAAAACCCAAAAATTGATCCTTTTTTCTTCTGAGAAAAGCATGTGTGAAACACAGCACTCTTGAGGGATGCCCTGAAAGATGTCAGCATGAAGCTACCATAATCGATGGAACTAAAATGAAGTTCAAGAAGTAAAAATGTCCCTGTTTGTGCAACTGATCAGGCTGGCATTGAAAACTGCTGAAAACAAACCTGTCACTAAACACACTGAAAACTTCTTAAAGATACATGGAAACAACACCAGTGTAGTATGAGAAAGCTGATTCATATCCTTGTTTTGCAGACATAAGTAATTTGGACTAGAAACCAAATGCAGAAATGCTGGTCAAAAATAAAGCTCTAAAGCTTTGCAGTTATCTTTTGTGTTAATAGATAAACAGGCACCAAGAATTACAGAATGGTTAGAGTTGAATGTGACCTTAAAGCTCATCCACTTCCAACCCCCTGCCATGGGCAGGGACAACTGCCACTAGACCAGGTTGCTCCAAGCCCCATCCAACCTGGCCTTGAACACTGCCAGGGATGGGGCAGCCACAGCTTCTCTGGGCACCCTGTGCCAGGGACTCAGCACCTTTACAGGGAAGAATTTCTTCCTCATGTCTCATCTCAATCTCCCCTCTGTCAGGTTAAAGCCATTGCCCCTTGTCCTGTCCCTACAGGCCCTTGTCCAAAGTCCCTCTCCAGCTTTCTTGTAGCCCCTTAGGGACTGGAAGCTGCTCTAAGATCTCCTCTGAGCCTTATCTTCTCCAAGCTGAACAAGCCCAGCTCTCCCAGCCTGTCTCCAGAGCAGAGGGGCTCTGTTATGGGAAGCATCACCATGTAGCATCACTATAAAATTTCCTAATATTAACTTCACAGTGTGCAAGAAGGTTTTCATCTTTTATAGAGACCTGCTATCTTGCTGTTCAGTCTTCGGGTTATGCAAGGACTTTGTACCCTGGCAGACTCAGAAGAGGAGGAGGCAACGTGAACAGCCTGAAAACTGGCTGTCTGCCTTGCCTCTCGTTAAATCAGTTCTGGTGTTAAGAGCTGTCTCTTGGGAACCAGACAGAGATGTCACAGTAGGATTCCTATATGAAGGGACTGCCTTGCATGCTGGCTGCACATCCTCATTTTGGGACTGGTATATATGTGTGAATAAGACAACTCAAATTTAGAATACTCTCAGACTTCTTTTATGCCCAAAAGAAAGACATAAGCATCTGCTAGTGATGCATAGAGCACACAGATGTTAGAAGACAAGTCAACAAAACTTTAATTTGCTGTCATTTACTCTTAGTATGAGAGACTTTTAAAGGGTAGAGTACATGAAAAACACTGTATGTATTCAGTGCTTCCTTAGAGAAAGGTAATAAACCTTCAGCTACATCCTCTTGTTGAACCAAGTTAGTAAAGTGCAAGATTATTTAGTAACCACTATTTTACAGGTGCCAACCTTTGCTGGATGGTAACTACTACTACTTCAAGGCATTTCTAAGTATTTTTATCAGCAATACCACGATGGCAACATCGGCTGCCCAGGGGTGCCTCACTCCTCATGGTTATGTGCTTCATTTCAACTGGCACATTTGAGGAGCTCAGTGTTGAGTATCACAATCTGAGCCTAAGATACTTAGAATGTCTTAACCAGTAAATTAACAAAACATTCCTGTTTTCAAATGGCTGTGTAAGAGAAGAAAAAGACTCTTGAATTAACACTTAAAAACTTAAGTAAAGATCATACGGACTTTTAAAAGAAACTAACTTGGACAGCTGCTGCTATGCTTATCTTGTGGGATTCATCAAAGGTCTGTTTGACATTCAAGTAAGTTCTTGTTTCTGGTGGCAAGAAAGAAAGAGTGCATACTTTAAAGAAATCACAGGATTTAGAAATGAAAATGAAAGATTCACAACTATCCTGTTGTGAATCCTCTGCTCCCTCTGCCCTCTTATAAACTGGAAATACTACAGTAAGAGGTACAGTGGCTTCTGAGGTACTGCACAGAAAGAAATGAAAAAGTTCACAGCGGAAGCACCAAATTAGAAGCCTGGAAGAAAAGGATTAAAGAACGAAATTATATAGTTTGTCACACAGGATTAGAGAGTCCAACTTCATCCTTTTTTATAGGGCTACTTCCTTCACAGACCTGTGCGCCCATTAAAGATGCCAGTATTTGCCCACCAACAACATGCAAGGTCTAAAAATTATTTCATGAACAATGGAAGCTCCTAAGGATTTGTATCTTATGCCTCTCCCCCTCATCTTAACTGGACATAACTTTCCCCTGCTGCTGAACAATATCATAGATGCTTCACAGGCATTCTGCAGCCAAGGCACACTTCATTCTTGTTCTTACTTAAATACATAAGTGAACAGGGTTTGTACTATGCAAGCTGCCCTTCCTCCTGCCATGGCTCTCCCCACCAGTAATCCCATGATATCATGTAAAATCAGCTAGAAATGTCCACTACAGCTTTAGGAGGAGCATTTCAGACTGGAGAAAGCTCTGAAGAGAGCTTATAAGAGTCTTCCAATGCCTAAAGGAGGCCTACAAAAAAAAAAAAAAAAAAAAAAAAAAAAAAAAAAAAAAAAAAAAAAAAAAAAAAAAAAAAAAAAAAAAAAAAAAAACTGAAGAGGCACTTTTGACAAAGGCCTGCAAGGAGAGGACAAGGGGAAATGATTTTAAACTGATAGAGATTTAGACGAGACATTAGGAAGAAATTCTTCCCTGTGATGGTGATGATGCTCTGGCACAGGGTGCCCAGAGAAGCTGTGGCTGCCCCATCCCTGGTACTGCTCAAGGCAGCGTTGGACAGGGCTTGGAGCAACCTGGTCTTGTGGAAGGTGCCCTTGCCCATGGCAGGGGGTTGGAACTGGATGAGCTTTAAGGTCCCTTCCAATCCAAACCAGTCTGGGATTCTAGCATTTTGCTCCTCAGTTATCATTCAGCAGCACTCAGGCTTATGGTGTAGATCTTACTGATGCCAGGTCAGAACCTAATGCATCTTGAGCAAATGCTTACAAGCGTTAAAGATGTCATTAGCCATTCAGGCTTATACCTCTTGGGCTCCTATTTGTTCCCAAATACCTACCAGCAATATACAAGAGTCTCTCATTCCATATGTTGGCTGTAGGAGGTAATGCTCAAATACTACGATGCAGATAATCTAAAAATACATAGTCTGAGTAGGTTAGACTAAAACACTGATGTTTTGGGAAATGATCCTTTCACTTGGAACTTTCACCTTAATGTGGCAGGGATTGAGATTTTTCATTCTCTTGGATTATTATAAATCCTGCCTTTTCCCTGGACAAAAGATGGATTGTGAACAATAACTGTGGGTGAAAAACACAAGGCTGAAGGTCATGGAACATGTTCTGCTTTTTACCAGCTTATTATGCAAGTTTTATATTTAGGTTTGTGCTGGTTATATGCCTGGGAAAGATACATTTTATAAATAAAATAATCAGAAAAAACCCCCAACATATTGCAATATATCTTCACCTGTTATATTCAGGCAAACTTTCCGTAGGAACAAGTTCTCACATTCTCAGTGGATTTTAAAAAGTTGACTTTGACCTTTAAAACCAATTTTAGCTGTAAAGAAATGTTGAAGCTAGATACACTAAAGACTGAGATGGTCAGATATTGTAGTTACCAGACTGAGTGGTACAATATGTAGGTACCAGAAACCAAAAGGATTTTCCTCTTTCTTTTCAGATCATACTGGTTTGCATTGCCTGACTTCTTGCTATAAAATTTAACTGGAGATAAAGTTCAGTCAAAAATCATTCTTATCAAAATGAATTCCAAGTGGTTTAGAAGATTGTTTCATATCCAAGTGCCTTCATTTCATCAAGCACTCTTTTCCAGAAGTAAGAGATTGAATTTTAAGTTAATTAAAAACATCAAACAAGATTCCAATGGGTTTGATTTTCTTTCACAAGACTTCATCTGCACTTCACAATTTCTGGCACTTCCCCCTACAAAAGCAATGTGTCATATCCCTGTTGTCATGCTGCACCGAGGGACTGGATAAGCAAAGCCTTACAGTTACAAAGGGGTGGTCAACTAATCTCTAGTTTTACTTGTATGATCCTACTTGATAATGGCTGCTCCTTTAGATACGTGCTCAACCTGTTTGAATCAGCTCACTGGAAACCTAATTCATGGCATACTATTAGAAACAAAACCAAACCAAAACCAAAAGGAAGAAGCAGAAGAATGGAAGAAAAATGATCAGAGAAAAGGCAAAATATCTGTTCTGTACTAGTTAATCCAGCTTTATTTTATCTTACGTTTTGTCACTGTATACCTCTCATAATTACTCCCATTTCTTTTTCTTCTTTTATTTTTACAGGGGCTGTGCAGATTGATCCAGAGGATCTCTATTTTGGATGCCATTAAGAAAGTATTATCTGCTCATTCTGACAGCTGATCTATGACAAGAAATCAGCTGTTACTGTTCTTCTCTCTTCCTCTCAGGTTCAGAAGGAAACATGTCACTTGAAACATCCTCATTTCAAATTTCAGAATTTTCCTTTACACCTGATATTATCACACACATTCTTGCCCTTCAAAAGAAAAAAAATCCCAGGTTTATTTTTAACTTCTTTCATCCAGCCTATGCTTCAATAAAGATGAAATATTGTCTCTTCAACTTTCATGCCTGGAACACATCTATACGACAGGAGAGTGCAGTAACAGAGGTGCTACAGCAAGGAGGTTAAATACCCACAGATGTGTCATACCATGGTTAAGGCATCCAACACTTCTTTTTACATGGGGATGTTTCTAAAGGAGTATCTTGTACTTTGGGAACACTCTTATCTATGTGATCTGAATTAATCCTCTCTTATACCACATCCTGTAATTTGTCTTTCCATGCTTTCCATTTCTTCTGCTGAAAGAGTTTCCTTGAGAATCACAGTAAGTCTTCTTTCTTTACTGCTTATCAAGGCCACTCTCTCTCTTGGAAGCAAAATACCACAGCAAAATTCTCCAACTCATTGACTTTTAGATCCAAGATCCATGTGGGCATCAATTTCCAAAGATAAAACCCCCTTTAAAGCATGTTTCTTAATCCCCTGGACTGACACTGGGAAATCATATGCTGCACAGCACAGCCTCCAGGCTTCTGTCCAGCTTTCAGCTACATCTTGCTATTGTAGGGGTTCCAGAGCAGCCACATCCATGCAGAGTCACACTCCTTCCCATCTCTAGCCCTCTGCAACAAGCCCACCCCATCGGGTCCCCATTCATTTCAGTGTGACATCCCTCCCTAGACATTCTGATACCTCAAACTTCATCTCTGTCTATCAGGGAAGACTTCAAAGCAGTGCTGGGGTCAGGGTTCAGATCCTTCCCTGGATAAACAAAAGAAGATTGAGTGTAGCTTAAGAGGAATGATGCAAACCAACTGATTGCATTTTGTCAAGGAGAATGAACCATGCATAGGCTATCCAATATACAAATCACTTTAAACAATTTGCAAAGCATATTAACTCCATGTTCTTTTAGGAGGTGCTCTGAAGGATTTTAGGGAGACACTTCTAGAGGAATTGTACCTACCAGGAAACAAAGCACTGCTGATACGCTTAAAGGCTACAAAAGAAATATAAGCACTTCCTTACTGGAGGGAATTTTCTTCCGTTTCCTGAGATGCAGAAATTTCAACGTGCAAAAGGATTTCTAGAGCACAAGCAAAGCCAACAACAGTAGGGCAGCTTAAATCACTACTTCAGAATCATGGAATCCATCATGGAAAGAAGTACTGTTATACAAAATAGCAGGAAAGAAAAATGTTGCAGAAAAGGAAGAAGAACACATAGAACTAAATATTAGCCATATGCACTAGTTCATTGATGAGTTCCAGCAATTAATACACAGCAACACCAGAGAGGATTCCTCCTCTATAGCCAATCTTCAAAATATAAGGAGAGCTGACCAACTTCCCATATCATAACCAGATCACACAATTATCCCTTGTGCCTGGATAAGATAGAGCAAGAGCAATACAAAATATCCTGAAGGATGCCAAGATGTTCAAAGGTTGCTTGCCACTTTGTCAAATGGAAAGCAGCAGAGGCAAAAGAGCAGGGGATACAAGCCAGATCTGAGATAGCTGTGAAAAAAGGCTGGTATTAAGTTTTTCAATGATCCTTCTGATGCCATATGCTTACAAAAATAATAACCTGAATTCCTTGGAAAAAATTCCCCTGACTTCATGCCAATTTACATTAATGGCATTAAATCCTGTTTTGAAACCAAGGAGGTTATGTAGGGTAAGGGCATAAACTGAAACCCCACTCAAGGAGATGCTTACAGCTCTCCAGAAGTAATAACACAAATACAGCTTTTACTCTTTAAACTTGACATTAATGCTAAACTATTCCTCTTTGCACACTACTACAACTAGTTTTGTTATTAATAGTGACTGGTAGTGCAGTAGTGCCTCAAGATCTTAACTGAGATCAGTCCTATTGCGCTACTTCACAAACACCTAAGAATATGGAACTTGCAGACTCCTCCTGCCCACTAGCTCAGCTCGCAGAAGACAAAGCAATCAAGTGATAGGAGGAGACCAGAAAACCCGAAAGATGGGAAAGGAATCAGGCAAAGGTCACATTTCATAGCCAGAAGGAAAAGCAAAATGAGGCACTGGGCTGGATGCTTGCCAGTGCCAGCCTGTGTGAGCAGCAGCCATTGAGCCCCAGTTCATTCACAGTGGCACCCTGGTGATACTTTTCCAGAGACCTGACTCTGATGATGCTGGCTCTTTCAAAGCAAAACTTGCACAGAATTGCCAGAAAGCGCTTTCATTTTGTGATGTGGGCATTTACTGGCTTCCAAAAGGTAGCACAGGTCACCTAAAGAACCTGATTGAATTTTTACACTGATGCCTGGTAGAATATAGCTCTTCCCCTCTACTCTGTTCTGGTAAAAGACACCTACCCCCTCCCCATGGTCCTACATCCAGCTCTGGGGCCCCCAACACAAGAAGGACATGGAGCTGCTGGAGCACATCCTGAGGAGGCCATGGAGATGCTCTGAGGGCTGGCACACCTCTCCTCTGGAGACAGGCTCTGAGAGCTGGGCTGGTTCAACCTGGAGAAGGCTCCTTAAGGGGAGACCTTAGAGCAGCTTCCAGTGCCTAAAGGGGCTACAAGAAACATGGAGAGGGGCTTTTGACAAAGGCCTGTAGGGACAGGACAAGGGGAATGGCTTTAACCTGACAGAGGGGAGATTGAGATGAGACATTCAGCAGAAGCTCTTCCCTGTGAGGGTGCTGAGGCACTGGCACAGGGTGCCCAGAGAAGCTGTGGCTGTCCCATCCCTGGCACTGTTCAAGGCCAGGTTGGACAGGGCTTAGAGCAACCTGTTCTAGTGGAAGGTGTCCCTTCCTGTGGCAGGGGTTTGGAACTGGATGAACTTTAAGGTCCCTTCCAATCCAAATCAGTCTGGGATTCTAGGAATGTGAGCCTATAGTACAGTCAACGAGAACAGCCTTGTCTGTTTTAATCCATGCATCCTCAGTTCTCTCCTGTTATAGGCAATTATTTGACACAGCCAAGCAACTTGGTCTCCTCAGCTCCAGCTGAAGGCAAAGAATGCCCAGTGAGAAATACAAAAGTATACTTGATTGGAGAAGTTACAGCCCAAACATCAGTCTCTCATCTGAAGGGATTGCAAGGCACTTTCCAAGACCAGTGAAAAGCTTCACTCAGCTGTGGGAGGCTGGGAGATGGCAGCCGGGCTGACAACTGGCACATCCTCACTGCAGAAGGATGGGCAGGTGGAAATTTCAGTCAAGGATATGAAAACAAATCCTTGTTGCTACCAAGAGTCATAAAATCTGAAGCGGATCAAGGGAGAACAAACAGGGTTTGTGCTCTTTTTTTAATCCCCTGAGAGAATCTCAGCTGCTTCTTTCCTATAAAATACATGGAAATAATCTTGAACACTCCAGAACAAGTTAAAACAGATACATTTCAGAGAACCTAAATGCTACAATATCGTTAATCCCTTCCCCACCCCCCCAAATAAAGGGAGAACTGTGAAATTTCAAAGAGGAGTCAATTATTTTTTCTTTGGGTTTTCTTTGGCACACTGCACTCACAGTTTCTAACTTCTCAACTGCAGATACAGGAACATTTTTTCTAGAAAGCAGTATTTTAACATGATTAAATGATTGTTGAAGTGAAAAGCTTAACAAAAACACCAAAGAGACACCAATACTGGTGCTGCAAAAAACACTAAGCCATTTCATTTGACTGTGCAGTGTAAGAAACAAAGGCCTCTGAACTGCTAATAAGTTAAACCACAAATTGTAGGTTTTACTATCTAATATAATAGACCACAAGAAAATTTATCACAACTGATTAGAGCTGGCATGAATGTGTGCTTGGCTTCCACTGCATAAAGCCCGAGTGCACTCCTGAGAGGGGAAATCCTTGTGCCTGTGGAAAATAACTGCGAACTTTGCCCTGTGGTGAGTTTGCAAGAGGCTGACACAGGAAAAAAGAAGTGACTGGAAAGGAGATGACTGGAAACACAATAGCAGACTTAAAAGGCTTTGATAAATGAAAAGTCATTCCAAGATTAGGGTCTTATTCAAAAAAATAACAAAGCCATTTTCTGGTATGTGGCTGAAAATAGATTCCATATGAAAACGCTTAGCAGAGCTTATCAATATTTTTCATTCCCAGCCCTTTTTGAATAAATATACTGTTTCCAAGAACAAAAATGGCATTTTTAAAACTTCCTGAAATTTAGATGCAGAAGCTAAACAATTAATGCTTTCCTTTTTCAAAGCAATGAGGCAGATTTTAAGCTTCTGATGTTGCAATTCCTCCATGCTTTTTTTCCTTTTATCTGACTCTGTTCGTCCTCACCTCTCATAAAAATACTACAAGCAAGGAAAAAGAAAACAACTTTCCTTGCCTGAAAACTGAACTTAGACTCAGTTGATTCAAATGTTCCAGAAGCTCTGTGGAAAATTTATAGAGAAAGCACTGAGCTTTTTCAGACCATCAATGAACCTTTAAATCTCTCTTCTCAGGACATATCCAAGATTCTGACCTCTGTAAAGGACTGTTGCAGATGGAATTTGTTTTCCTTTTCTAGGAGAAATACCCTGCTAGAATGAAGCTGAATCAATTTTAAAAAGAAAAAGCAAATAAGTGAAAACTCAAAGTTGTCTCAGGTGTTTGACATCTGTTCATGGTACAGCACATACAAATTAATAATTCATTTGTTTAACACTAAAAACACACCTGGGAAAAAGCTATTTGTTAACACATTAGATATTAAAGCCTTGCAACACAGAGTTAAACTGTTTGTAAGTACAGGTTTAACACCACCACCTTTCTTAAGAGTCCATTAACCTGGGAGCAGAGATAGTTATAGACGGCATAAAGGCACCCTCTCATTTCACGATTCTCAGCCCAAAAAACTACTACCCACTCTCTCTAGAGCAATCTTCGTCTTAAAATGTCACTCCAGTCCGAACGGGTAAGAGATGTTGCTGTCTAAGCTTTTTTAACTCCCAGGCTTCCCTTACCAAAATAAACACCAGTTGAAATCTTCCAGCCTGGGCCACTCACAACCTGGCAAGAGGAAGGCAGAAGACCATGTGGGAGAGCACCACCTAGTGACTAACACCACAACAATATCACTGGTGGAAACCACATAAAGGAAAACAAATACCGAAGTTTTAATAGCAGCGCCCCACGTCCAGTTTATTTTTCTATTTTTCCCCCCCCCTCTTTTTCCCTTGGAGGTGTCTCATTTTGACCAAATGTTATGTCAAGAGGCGATGTCATTTAAAACGCTGAGTTTTGATAAAACATATATTTTATGTTTTAAACCAGGTAAGTCTTCTATTAGAATTTGCACTTCAAATATGCTGTGGAGGAAACTGGGAATCCAAAACACCAAAAAACTCAATTCTGCAACCATGACTCAAGTGAATAATCATAAGGCATCTGTGGGACTACTTCCAGGAGTAGGAAAAGCAGCATATGTCTCAAAGTGCTTAGAGGAGTACAATTCTGCCAATTTTATCATGACTCTCCGATCTGCTGGTTGAAGCTGCAGCTTCTGGAGTCAAGTGCTTCCATGTGAATCTGAATTTTAGCCTTAAAAGAAAAACAAATTTCTAACTCTGAAGGCTCAGAGTAAAAAAAAAAAAAAAAAACTTAGGGAA
>NDXB01004737.1:520-15051 GCA_002631895.1 Agapornis roseicollis | reverse complement strand
AAAAAAAAAAAAAAAAAAAAAAAACTTAGGGAAGCGCAAGACACACGAACTCCCAAAACTAGAAATCATCATGAAAAATAACACAGCCTATTTATAATCTGAATGCCACTGAGAAAGCATGGGCATGGTGTCTGGAGATAATACTGAGAGTAAACTCTGTAAACCTCACCCCTGGGTCCAGCAGCTGAGGAAATCAGCCTTTCAGGAAGGGCCACCACACCCAAACTCCACAGGCTGGAAAAACAGTTCTGCATTATTCTGGAGAGCTGAGGGGATACTGACAAATCCTATTTACCTTCACAGATCAAATGTGGCAACTGCAGGGAATTACAATTGTATAAACTCATGCTACTTGTACCTACAATGCATCTTCTTCAGCAGAGATGTAGCCTAAGCACATATACAGTACACGGTGATCTTGCAGCTGTATTACTCTTCTTTGTCCTTCCATTAAAAGATGTAAACTAACAAGCAAATCTAATTATATGCCTTGTTTCTTCCCATTTCCACAATAATCCCAAGTCTTCTGGGATAATGGAATGAGTCAACCTGAAGTAGCAAACGTTTCCTCTCCATTGTCTAAAGTCCAGCAGGTCATATGGTTGTAATGTGCAATAGGAAACTTGTTTTATTGTGTTTCTGTTGGTTTACACCATTATGCAAATGTTTTGTAGCTGTTTATGCCAGTTTGCATCCTTCAGGTGCAATTCAGCATGGCACCTGGACTGCATCTCCAAACAAAGAACTTCAGCAAGCTGATGCCTGTGGCAGCTCTGGAGTTTTGCTCTTGTGGGGGGGAGTCAGCAGGTCTTCCTCCTGGTTGCTTCTGAAAGCATATTTCTTTGCTACACTTTCAATCTGCAATCTCTTCTGTTTGCCATTAAGGTCAAGTCTGTGATTTCTGCCCAACCTGCCTGTGGCATTAGTGGCACCTGAAACTTCAGCTGGGAAATGTTTGGTGAATTTTTAAATACCACTATTGATTTCACATTAATTTTCTTTACAAACCAGGAAAAGCTCTTAGGAGAGGTTGTACAGCCAAGAAATATTTGACAGGTTGTTTAAAATCTACTGCCTGTAAACAGTATGATTCATTTATTTTCCTTGTTTTTAAGTATATTCTTTAAACATACCTATCTTTACTGATTAGTATTGTCCACCCTGAAGTTCATGGCACAAAACTGATCACATATTACCTGTAGCAGAGATAGACTTCTTATACAGAAGGTCTGGATATTTTGCCCAAAGTTGGTTGGTTTTTTTTTCCCTTTCCTTCAATGGCACATAATCAGAACATAGTAATTTTGCCTCTGCACCAGCCAACACCACTTCTGTATCTTCTCTTTAAAGGCACCAAACCTGCAGAAGAGCAGATTGTTTCATGTAAGCAAACTTCTTGCCTGTGAAGTCAGTTTATTTCACATCCCATAAGTCTCCTTTTGGATACAGATTGACTGCTCTTTAGTGAATAACTTTTTAGTCATTCTTTGGCCTCAAAAAATTACCTTTGAAATGTTTTATGCAAGAGTATTCATTATGAACAATTAATGTACTGAAAACGTCAGCACCTCAAGAAGTAGTTCTATAAAAGATGAGTAAATTTATGTTCACACATCAAACTTCCTGTACTTTTGATTCTTCTAAAATATATGCCTTACACTGTAGTACAATAGCTTATATGAATTTGATGACCCAAACTGAACAATGTCAAAACTTGCCATAACTGTGTGTTTTTGAAAAAGAAAGCAATCACATAAGGTTTTTTTCCCTACCACTATTTTTAGGTAAGGCATCTGGCAGCTTGATAGTAATTCAAAGCACTTATACTGGAACATCTCTTTATATATTTTTTTAGTCAGAAGCCAGAAAAATGGTTAAGAGGAAGATGCAGTCTACAGAAACACTCAGGCAAAGTGAGAAAAGTCTTCTGAATCAACTGGGGGGTGAAAGGGTTGCTCGTACCCATTTAGCCAGACAGTTTTATTGAGCTTTATGATGTGGAATAATCTAAATACAAACCTCTTCAACTCCTCCCCTTGACATGTGGATCTTTTGATTGCTTCACTTCATTTAGTGAGGTTTAAGTCTTAAAAATGCTTCATGTTTCATTATTACAGTGCAAAGGCTTCAGAAAGTATTTAAATGATACTGCCAGCTAATTAAACAAGTCCAGGAACAGCAGATTCTAATCTAATTCATAGTAACATGTAAAGTAACAGCATGGGCCACTTCAGCTGGTCGGCACTGCTGGAAGGAAGATAGAGCATAGGTCACTCTACATGACTTGCTGCAGTGACAGGTAGAACATACCTCACTTGCACCACACCTAGGAGAAAGCAAGCAGAGAAGTTCAATGGCTGGTTCTTCCTCTGCAAGAACAAAGTCCACCAATAAACAGAAGAACCTTCAGCTCTGAGCTCTCCCAGTCATCCATCAACTTCCTTCTCTGGTTTACTGCAGTCACTCTTTCAGAACACACGTGTCACATTTTCACATTTTTAAGGCAAGAGGCATAAGAAGGCTTGTGCTCATGAGAAAAAGGTTTGTTGATTGGGCTTGATTAATTTTTGGCTGACAAATTATTGTGAAGTTTAATACTGAATTAATAGTATTAATTTTAGACAAAAGTCATTAGAGTACAGACAGATTAGAGAAATAAAATGCCAGCTGTGTTTCTCCCATACACTACAATAAGGAAAACATTGTTGGAATAGATCTGTATTTCAACTCAATTATATTTGGCAGGTCAATTAGAATTGCTCATTAACTAATACAAATATTTCTTCTTTGAGTGTGCTATAATAATGGATCTTTTCAGTTTTCATCTCACAATATGAGTGATGAACAGGATGATTCTAATTAAAACCAACACCAAGCATTCCATTCCCCAATCATCATCATCTTATGCTTCCTCACTGACTACTCTTCCACACCCCCAAAAAATTTGACTCATAAGTCAGATTGCTACCTTCTTTCTCCCATACCTCACAGGTTGAGCATGGAAATAATATTCCTACATAGTCCAACAGAGTGCCTTGCAATAGAACATAGCTGTCAAGAGAGCCAGCCAGGCTGCGGAAACTCTGTCACTAGGATATGCACCCAGACATGTTCAGAGCTAGATCCCAGCACTACGCTGCCACAACCCAGCACTGCCAAACATTGGCTGCTGCAACTAACATCATGTTGGCATGGAGCTTTACTACAGAAAACTGAATCTCTTCATTCACTTTCTACTAATAAAATGCCCAATTCCTTTTTTTGTTGTTGTGAACAGATATGCTAATCCATACTGAAAGTTGTTCATACAAGTAGTGATATCAACAGAGATGCTAGTCTAAAAAAACCCTAACCTGCATCAAAATGAGCCTGGTTTTGCCAGGCAACAATACAAGTCATTCACTGAATCACACACAACAATAGGTTTGATAAAAAAGGAAGACAAAGATCAGCTGTTGAGAAACAAAGATTATAAACCATCAATAAAAGTTGAATTTATTAACTTCTAGACGGTTAGCTTACCTATCTGAAACATGCACTTACAACAACCATCAATAGCTTAGAGCACAGAGACATTGCTTCTCTTCATCTCATTCCTAACAGGAAAATTCTCCAAAATATTAGGCTGGTCTTGTCTTAACTCAAGTTTTCCTTCTAATTGTTGGCTAACTGAGCCTTGAAAATACCATTTTCCTCTTCTGCGTTGCTGTAAAGAAAGTCATAAAAGCTTAAGCTGAAGAGCAAGAATATACAAGACTTTCAGTGACAGTAAATAGGAGCTGGTAGCACTAGACACAGACAAATAGAGAAAAAAAGACTTATTTCATACATTCAAACTAGTTGTTTTGTAATGTGTTCTTACAATAAATGCGTATTCACCTATGCTATATAAATTTGAGAACTAGATCACGCTGATGCTCATGACCAAGTCAGTGGAGAGGATTTTATAGTGCTATTGCTATTGGTTTCATTTCTACACAATGTCCTGAATGGATCTGTTCTCTACCACTGCTTGTCAGCATAAACCTGATGAGATCAAGACATCAACTTATAGGCAACTGGGAGAGGAGAGCATTTCCATACACAGCACAGTTACCCTTTATCAGTTAATTTGTGTGAATTCTTGGTTTTCTGTCCTTTGCATAATGAAAAGGTCATGTATCTTTTGGTATTTATGTTCACAAACTGGGTAATATATGGTCAAGACTGGAGAATACACACCTATAGGGCATATACCGCACACTCAGGTAATACAAGCATTCAGTTCCCTTCGACTGCCAAATCCTCAAGGAAGCAGTCTACCACTGCACCACTCGGCAAGCATAAACATCCATCATTGCCAGATTAGCTAGTTAGTGGCAAATACATATAGAAGACTCTTTACAAAGATTGTCATCCTGAAAGTGAAGCAAACCAATATTCCATATAAACCAGCCTTTACTCAAAGTCCTGGAGTCTCAAGATGGATAGAGATTAGACTAGATGGATTGAGACAGACTATGCTTCAACCAGCAATGCCACAGTGAAAGGCATTGAGGACAGTACAATAGCTGACCTACTGAGGACAAGAGAACAGAGTTCAGATCTCACCAGAGAAACAGGGTCATTGTGGAGACAAAACTGTCACGAAAAAGCCTTTAACAGATGTGATAATGATGGGATAGGAAAATGATCTAGAATAACCTACAATGACAACCAAACAAAGATTCAAAAGTAGACACCTGCAGTGTGCTACCCTGAAAATCTATTCTCTCAGTTGTCCTTAGCAAAATATTTTCTGGCACTGATTAGCTGACCCTGGTAGCTGAGGTGTAGGAACGATTATATGTAAAATGGAGAACAAATAGCAGCAAAAATGTCCCCACCGTGTGGATAACTGGAAAAAAACATGCAGCACTGGAGACAGCAATCCACAGATACTGAGTTGTAAGACATTCCTTGCCAATCTTATAGGCCACTTGCCTTCACTGTGGAAGTCCAAAGCTCCATGAAGCCAACAACCAACATCACCACCACGTGGCAGTGAAGAAAAATGAAGTGCTTAAAGTCACTACACAGTTGAAAGTCTCTACTTGTGTGATCCTAAGTTGGTCATCTTTCAACATGACTTAGATAGCTCAATCAAGAAACCTAGCGTGGTGCAGCAGCAGCAGCAAAACCAGATGCTTCAGCATAGCAGGTATTGCCGAGAGCATTCCAGTAAAACATATCTAATTAAAGATGGCTTTCACCTGAACGCCCAAGGAAATGCTGAAGGCATGCTTCCACAATCATAGTTAGCTAACCTGTATGCAAGCTTCCTTCACCACACTGGGGCAATCGGTTCCCACCACTTTTCTGTGCTACCACTTGCACATGTGCCTGAAGAATAGCTGTGCTTTCAGCTGGATTAGCCTGCAGTCGGATTACCTCCTTGATCAGCCTAACTGTGCTGCTGCATAAATGCTAGCTGACAGAACAGGGGACAAGGTGAAGGCAGCAAAAAGACGCCTGGAAAGAGCAGGATTGCTTCTTAATAGCAATGACAGTTTAGACCCTAACCACAAAACACTCCTCAAGACATTCAAAAACCCTTTCTAAGGAAATCTTTCTTGTCACAAGGATAACCAGGCATTTTCCACACACTCATTAGATAAACCATGACCGAGAATTCTCATTGAGACTGAGATGGAGAAAAAGGACCTATACCCCTGTCTTCCAGCTGCCCAACCTAGAAGAAGCAAACTGGCAAGACATTCGCATACGATGTGCTACACTTTTTTCTGCGCAAGTTCATGGAAATGAGATTTCACCACCCTTCTGTATTTAAAGAATTTGTCTGTAGAACAGGATATAGGTTTGGAGCAGGCCATTTTAAAAGGCATTAGTCTACCAGACAGCAAAGCAAAAGCACTGTAGTATTCCTCATATTTTCCCTTTTTAGCATGAAGAACCCTTTCCCACCAGTCAACACAATCAGTTGTTAGTAGGGTAAAACTGTCAGATAATACAAATAGCACCCACACCCACCTGCTCTCACAATTTGAAGTGAAGGCAATTGTACCACATGTAGTCAAATGCTTATGGAAAGACTACAGACATTTTCAGTTTCTCATCTCCAGGACTGAAAGAAATACCGCTTCTCACTGCCAACCCTTCTCTGTATGGAGATACTGAATCCCATTAAGAAGCACCCTTTGGATGCTCTACAATGCTGCCAAGTTTGACACATCGAAAATGAAGACTGGGATTTCTTATGCTTGTTTCAGATTTAGCTGCTCATAATGAAGGTAAAGCAAAGTGTCCTTATCTGCTCCTGCCAATCTAGGCCTGTCTTGGATAAACATCAAGGAGCATGAAAGCTTTGTAAAAATGGGAAGCTCAGAATCCCACTGAGAGATTTTGAAGGAAGAACCAAAAACTTCCCTAAAGAAGCCATTTTTCTCTCTAGGTCTAAATCTGGATGCTGGCCCTCATACAACTTCAGCCTCTTGGTATTAAATGACCGATTTTTCTAGTTGGTGGTATTGGATGTACTTCTTGTAAACCTCTTTCACTTGGAGCCTCAATTTATTATGTTGAAAGATTTGTTCAGGCTGTATCCACTCCAAGGCAGTATAAGCAACACACACCAGCCATATCTGGGGGCAGGAAGCCCCATCTCTAAGAACAGCACCTGTCATGTGGACACACTGCTGATGCAATGAGCAAAACAAAAAGTAGACTCCAAGAAACAAAAATAGAGCCTAAAGCAAATTTGAAACTAACTAATTTGGGAAAATTTCCTAAATCTGAGCCACATATTTGAGAGGAACTACAAGAGTAAGTGTATAGGCCAAGCTTCTTAAATCTCTGTACAGTCATGTTTTAAAAAGAGTCATGAGAAACAAACCTTTAGTGAATGACAACCACTGAGCCAAAGTATTTCATTATTATGTCTAGACAGATCATTCAGGAGAATCATGCTATTTTGCCAGGTCCCCAATAAAATGGTGTGATTTATACCTAATACACTTAAATTCATTTCAGGAATGAAGCTGTGCATCAAGGAATAGGACTTGTTTGGGCTGGAAGGAACCTTAAAGCTCATTCAGTTCCAACCTCCTGCCATGGGCAGGGTCACCTTAGAATCACAGAATAGTTAGGGTTGGAAAGGACCTTAAGAACATTCAGTTCCAGCCCCCCTGCCATGGGCAGGGACACCTCACACTAAACCATGTCAACCAAGGCTCTGCCTAACCCTCCACTAGACCAGGCTGTTCCAAGCCCCATCCAACCTGGCCTTGAACACTGTCAGGAAGGGGGCAGCCACAGCTTCTCTGGGCACCCTGTGCCAGAGCCTCCTCACTCTCATAGTAAAGAATTTCTTCTTAATGTCTAATCTAAATATCCTCTCTGTCAGTTTAAAATAATTTCCTCTTGTCCTGTCACTACACAGTGACAGGACAAGAGGACCAAGCCTGACAACTTCATTGGAGGACAGTGGGTATCACTGGGAAAACAAGGCTGAAAATACACAGTTCCACCTTCATGTCACAGATGGCATCCACAGTAGCTCGTCAACATAAAATCCTGTAATTGACCATAGGCTGGTCAGCACAGTGACATCTCTGCCCCAGTGCTATCTTAAAATTGTCATTCAGGTTTCATCTCTAGTATAATCTTTTGCTCCTGTCACTCTGAGCTCCAACCCTCTCAACACTCCTGATTTATAACCAGGATTGAACATACCATTTTCTCAAAATTTCATTGACACAAGGGTAGCTGCTGACCCCATTTCCCACGTGATCCCATGTACAATACACCAAGCTGTACAAGTGAGTGTGGTACTGAGCCCTGCTGCAAGCCTGCTTCTGACTCTCAGGACCCAAGGGGGTTAGACCCTGTGAAACAGCCCTGCAGCAGCCACAGCTCTGTGGTAACAGCCCACAGGACTACACTCCCCACCCCATGCTTCCCTCCTTGCTAGACACCCAACAATATAAAACTGGGTGATTTCCCCACCAGTTAACATCCCTCAGATGTAAAGAGCTTCATATCCTCTCCCTCTTCTGAAGATACTCCCAAAAAAATCTAGAAGGCAGGTGATGTGCATATATATCCATCTGGTTTACACCAGGACACATAATAACGCTTTAAAACTCAGACACCATCCCTTCAGAGCTTTTTCTTAGCAGTCAGCTTCACTTAAAAGAAAAAAAACCTGAGAAATGAAGTACCATTTGGGCTTCCAGAGAGCTTTTGTTAGAGCAGAATCAAATTTAACATGTTAGATAAACATGCTGTAATAGTCATGTGAGCTTACAGGAAACAACACACCTCTCCCCACCCTGAGGTCTTTCTTAGTGTAGAAACCAGGTTGGTAGAGCAACAGAAAACATCCCAGCCACAGACATTCACCCAGAAGGCCATCCACTAAGGTCAGCTAGCATCAAACTAGATTTCAAAAGACATGGATCCCAGGTAATGAAAGGGAGATTTAAGTCTTTTCTGTAAGAGTGGGAAGATTTAGCTGCATTAGATGGGATGTAAAACACAACTAAAGAAGTCAGGGTCAGAGAAATCATAACAAAATGGCATTAATATTTGTGGGCTGCAGAGTAAGCAGGTTCAACCAGTTTTAGATACTGCTATTTCTGAAAGGCTCACTTCTAAGCTTGAGAAACAACCCTCCAGGTTTAAGAACTTAAAGTCAGTAGTCCACACTGGATTCAGTTTTGAAACTTCAATGCAGTAGTCTTAGTCCAGGGATATCTTAACAGCTTAAAAGATGGTCAGAAATAATATGCAAAAGTCTTATGCTTCTGAAAGCAGTAATGTGACACTGAAGAAAGCCTTAGACAAGGACTCCTGTACCCTGAGTTCTATTCCTGGCCCTGTCAATAGCCTGTAAATGCTCTTGGGCAAGTAATTTCAGCCTTTTTTGCTTCACTTTCATCTTTAAGGAGAGGGAGAGACATGTGGCTCCTTTGCAAAGCCACTTGAACTGATTAAAAAGCATGATAAAAACTGACTTCTTGCACTTCTTGGTCAAACCCATGAGCTGTAGCTAAAGGCACTGCAGTGGGCTCTGCATAACAAAGTGCAACAGCACTCTCAAAACGTTTCTTTTTCTCTCACAAACATTAGGAAGTAAAGTAACTTAAAGTTACTGCACATTTTCCACTTAACTGCAAGCCAGCAATGTGGGGTTTCTTTCTTCAGGTTTTATTCTAATTTGCAGTTTCTGAACAATTTTAAAACAGAGCTTTAGGCCATCATGTACAAATTAACTCTGTTCTTTCTTACCTTTTGTGAACCTCTTAGAAGCAAACCACAGATCACCGTTCACTGAAATCTATTATCCTACTCTTCTTTCGGTCAACTGTTAAAGCAATACTCGCATCCTCACGATCAGGAAGGACCACAACTTACCTAAAGCTGTCCCACATTCAAAGCATTTCTAACAGTCTCTGAAGCAAGGCTTTTCAGGTTGCTAGTAGATATGTACATTAAAGGGAGTAAAACAGTGTGGATTTCTGGAGATCACCCTGGCCAGAAGCAGCCTTGCTGACATAACAGTTTACACTGCCCCAAACCTATTCGCCAATCCTACTTAATTCTGTGGTCCAGCCATCTCTAGTCTCTCATCTATTCTCTAGACTCTAGAAAAGGAATACTTACCTGTTCCACTATCTTGATCAGATCTTCAAGTCTTTAACTGCCTTTACAGCAAGTCAGCTCCTCTCCCCTTCACCCTCACAAAGAGATAGGAAGCCCTATATCAGTATTTCCTTCACTACAACTCACACTACTTCTGTGAAGCAGCCTCATTAGCTACAAAGCTCTAACTATTCTATGTTAACACATAATTAATAAGTTATTCTTATTATTGCTAAACACTCTGCTGCATCCTTTCCTCCACAAAGAAGGAAGGTGATCTCTTCAAAGCAGCAGTCAACTATCTATTTACATACAGAGAATCATGTATCATTAGTGTTTACATGCATATACATTTGAAGTTCAGTGCAGCCTGTAAGATAGTCTCAATATGATGAGCTAGCACTTGACGACTCTGCCAAAATTGCTTATGCTGTAAATGCTCCAAGCAAACTCTTTACCCAGGTCTTATGCCTTTCTGTTCATGTGAAGTTGTTCATGGGTCACCAAGAGGTGATTTGTGGCCAACATAACCAGTCTAGCAAGCATTTACATTGCAAACAATTATGCAAAAAAATCACAGTATAGTTCAGATCCACTTCCCACTCCTCTCTTCCCAACTTAAATAAGGAAAAAGCTGTCTTGACAAAGGCAAAATTATCTTGCCAGTATGAACTGCACCCACATTCTGAAAAGGTTTATTAGCACATCATAGAGGATGACTTAACGCATCTCCACAGCAGTCAATACAATGAAGCCTGGATGTTAGTTTGGACTCCCAGTGTCATTTTTGTCATAGAAAAGCTCTTTTCCTCTCAGAGGCTGTATGGAAACAGATGCACAGGATTGCTAAGTATAACCTTTTAAAGACTGACTTGCGAGACGACATATTGGACCTGTTGTTTTCTCACATTTTTCTCAGTTACAGTAAGTTTTGCCAGATTCCCACCATCATGTCCTTAACAAAAGTTACCACCTTACGGAGTTAATTACAATAAGCATTTTGTTTTGGGTTTTTTTTTTTTGGCCAAGTGGTCATTTGAGTTCAAACTAGTTCAAGACTTTTTAAGCAAGTCTAAAGCCTGCTTTGATTAAAGTTCTCAATAAAATTTTATTCAAGTATCAGATGCTTTAGATTCTTATATATTTTAGGTGATAATGAGCTCACCATCCATCTTGATCCTTGAATAGGTTTTCAAAGACTTAAGTGTACGAAAAGTTTGGAGTATATGAATATGGAGCAATTTCAGGTAGCCTTGTGACACTAAAAATTCATTTGTTAGATCCTGGTTAAGAGAGCACAACTAGAGCAACTGCACAGAAATGTAGTTAAGCTACTAAAATATTGTTGTTTATAGATTGTAGGTTTTTAATGATGTGAAAATCCTTAGCCATGACACTAAGTTCAGCAAAGTTCTTGGGTATGGTCATTGTTCCCATTCAAAAGTTAAAGCAGTTTCACAATGCTGCTATCAGAAGAAAAATATTTTTATGATACGTACTTGTATAGCTTTGTTTAGTACACTGGCTTAGTAGTGGTTACTGAATCATAGAATAGTTAGGGTTGGAAAGGCCCTTAAGATCATCTAGTTCCAACCCCCCTGCCATGGGCAGGGACACACTAAACCATNAGAAAAATATTTTTATGATACGTACTTGTATAGCTTTGTTTAGTACACTGGCTTAGTAGTGGTTACTGAATCATAGAATAGTTAGGGTTGGAAAGGCCCTTAAGATCATCTAGTTCCAACCCCCCTGCCATGGGCAGGGACACCTCACACTAAACCATGCCACCCAAGGCTTCATCCAACCTGGCCTTGAACACTGCCAGGGATGGAGCACTTACAACCTCCCTGGGCAGCCCATTCCAGCATCTCACCACCCTAACAGGAAAGAATTTCCTCCTTATATCCAATGTAAACTTCACCTGTTTAAATCTTGTCCCATCATTACAGTCCCTAGCGAAGAGTCCCTCCTCAGCACTAACTCCAAACAGAGTGATACTCTTTTTCCCTATGAGTTTCTTTTCACAAGTGCTTACCTTTATTATTTCTTCTCCTGCTACTAGAGGTGTTAAGAATTGCTCTTCTCAGGCACACTCCACTGTTTCTCTAGTCATTCCTCAAGGAAACAAAATACTAAGCCTAAGAAATGCTCCTGAACAGCTACTGTAAGCATTTCCATACTTTTATTTCTGGTCCAATATGAATTTAAAAGTACAATTTCACTATCATTTACTTTAGAGGAACAAACATAAGTGGTTTTAAACTGTTGATTTTGGTTTTTTTTTTTTTGTTTAAGCTGTCATTTTTCTATAGTTATGCTTTTTCAGCTTTTAACAGACTCCTGCCTAATGTATTTTTAATTACAACTATTTATTTACATTTCATACCAGAAAACACACTTTTGGTTCTTAGGAGCAGACAGAAGCCCTAGTTCCATATATTCCAAGTGGTCATCTTAAGCAGGACTACACACAAACCCACCTTTGAAGCATTAGAAGCAGGCTCCAAAGCAACCCTGTAAAGAGACCTTCCTTGTGGCTTGGATCTTGCCATCTATTCTATTAAGTAACTTCTATAAAGAAAAAAGAGCACAGCTAATTTCAGCCAGTGGCCTGAAAGCAGAAAAATGATTAAGCACCAATATGACAAACATAATGAAGTAGGAAAAACTTCAACCATCTTGCTTGCCCAAGACAGGTAGCAAAACGTAACACTGGCCAAAGAATAGATGAACTCCCTGAGGGAAAAAGTTGTTAACAACCAGTGAAGAAATAAACAGTTAGTACATAAACCGAAGCAGGCCAGTACCCCCTGCCCCAGGTGTCCCACGGCTGACCCCCACTCGAAGCCAGCTACCCAGCACAGAAAGAGGCAGTGCCTCCCTCAGCAAACACGGCCTCACAGAGGTCTGCGAGCACTCAGGGCTAGCCACGCTCCCTCTGCTGCCGGCCGGCTACCCGCGGAGTTCCCGGCGGCACTCGTGGTGCGGACCGGCCCATGACAGGCACCCGAGCCACCCTCACAGAGCCCGCTCCCGCCGCCTGCCGGCCCGCCTCCTGGGCCTCAGGCGGATCCGCCGCGCGGGGCCCTACCAGGCCCAGGCCCAGGCCCCGCGGCCGGCTCCCGCGGCTTCTCACGCCCCCAGCAGACGCCGCCATTGCCGCCCGCCTCACCCCACACAGCACAACCCCCCCACGCCCTCCGCCCCGACCCTTATATCCTGCTCCGCCACCCCACCCCGCGCCGCGCCGCTCGCCCGCCTCTCCCCACCCCGCTCCCTATAGAAGCGGTGCGGGGATTGGCCGTGCCACCGCGGGCCGGCTGTGTGGGAAGCGGTGATTGGCGGAGTGCGGCCACCAGCGGCTGCCTCCCTGTGAGTGTGTGTCTCTGGCAGTGTCAATGGCTCCTCCTGCCACGGAGCAGAGACGGGCTTGAGACGGGCAGGACCGCGGGGCTCCTTTAAGAGAGGGATTTTCGGGGGGGCTGGGGACGGGGGCCACGGCGCGATCGTCCCCCACAGCCAGCGCTCGGGTAGAGCCAGCGGCCGGCGGCTCCTCTGGCTCTCGAGCGAGCCGGCAAGGAGGCGGCAGCGGCGGGACCCGCGCCTGGAGACTTCCCCCCCCCCTCCTTCCCTGCTGCCCGCTGCTGTGAGGCGTCCGCGCGGGGCTTCCTCCTTTCCCCCCTGTCCCCGACGAGGCACCGGTTGCCGGAGGATTCCCCCCCTCCCCTCCCGCCACCCACACGAGTCGGCAAATGAACTCGGTCCGAGCCGCCAACAGGAGACCCAGGCGAGTGTCCAGGCCGCGCCCGGTGCAGCAGCAGCAGGAGAGGAACAACGCCGCCGCCGCCGCCGGGGATCGGGGTAAGCCAGGCGCCGCCGCGCCGAGCGGGGGCCTGCGCGGGGTCTGCTGGCGGCGCGGGGCCCAGCCGCGCCCGGCTGGGCACCGGCAGGAAAAGCCCAGGCTGCTTCACCTCCTGGTTCCCGCTCAGGCCGCGCTTTGTTTGGCTTGGGCTCTGCCCCGATTCGGGGCCGCCGGGCCCTGCCGCCGAGCGGGAGGGAGGCGGGGGCTCGGCCCCGTCCCTGTCCCTGCTCCCACGCCCGCTGGGGAGGGAGGGAGCCGATCGCCACCGGCCCCCTCGGGACCTGTACGGGGAGAACGACCCCCACCCCTCCCCGAACTCCCCGCCCCGTCCCCGGGGGCTGCGGGGAAGCCAGCCGGTGCCTCCCTGCGGGGAGCGGCAAGCTGGGCCCCGGGGCGGGCGGAGGGGAGAGAAGGCGTGGGGGGAGCGGCGCCCGGGGGTCTGCGGGGCTGGGGAGGGGTGTGCAGCTTGCGCCGGCACCTTCTTCACCGCCTTCGGCGAAATGGTGTCCGGGGGCGGCGGCCCGGGTCTCGCCGGGCCCCGCGGCCCGCCGCGCCGCGCAATGTTTGCTGCGCAGTTCGGCGCTCAGGCTTCGGTTACAGCGCCCGGCGGGGGGGCGAGGGCCGCGGCTGATCGGCCATTTATTTACCTCAGCAACCACCCCCGTCTCCCCCCGCCGCGGCACCCGGCGGCCTCAGGCCGGCCTGAACGGAGCGGGGGGCTGCGGCCCCCAGCGCCTGAGCGCGGCCCGCCGGGTCCGCCCGCGCCGGTGGGGCTGGGGCCTAGCGTAAAAATGTTGACAATTCGGAGCTAATGGGGGAAAAGCACCATTGTCTGAGGGGATGAGGAAGCGGCGAGGTGCGATCCCTCCCCGAATGGAGCCCGGGTTGCCAGTGCTGGGGTACGGGGGGAGGGTGGTATGCAGAGGCTGGCGGCCCCTCAGCCCTGGCTCCGATGGCTCTCGGGGGTGCGATGTGTGTGTGCTCCTTCTTGTACAGGGCTGGCTTTTTTCTTTCCGTCTTTTTTTTTTTGAAGGCGAGATGGGGG
>NDXB01004736.1:11196-23774 GCA_002631895.1 Agapornis roseicollis | reverse complement strand
TATCTCAACCTGTGGAAGTTGCATTCTTCTGATTCTCCCCCCATCTCTCTGGAAGCAGGGGAGAGCAAGGAAGGGGGTTGAGTGAGTGAACGAGCTGTGTGGTTGGTTGGGTTTAAACCACGACAGAAACCAATTTTCCACAGATGTAAATTTGAGAAATAGTTTCTGGATTTTATTTCTATAGTAAAAAAATCTAAGGATTTCCTTGAAAAAAAATAATAAGACTGGCATATGAGTAGCTGTCATTCTCATCCTTGTGAGAATGTAGTTTAGGAAATCTTAGGTTGAGTTTCTGGTTTGTGTAATTCCCTGTGAGAATTACATAGTTCCCATTTACGTAGACAAGCTGGATCCATTCTTATGACTTGAGAGAAATATCTAAGAAAATACAAATAAATTCAGGCTGTTGTCAGGTCATTTGCCAGAGCATTCCTTGAGACCTTAATTTAAAATAACCTCAAGGCATTTTCTGGTGAACTGTAAGGGGCTGTCCATTTTTGAGCATATAATTCTAGTTCTTGTCTTTATGACACTGTTTTGAACCTGAACTATATTTGGGTAACAATAATGATGTGACTTCCCTAAAAAGGAATTGCTTGCTCTATTAAAATAATTGTTAAAGTTACTAGCAGATTTCAGCCAGCCACTTCTTAAGTATCTTTATTTGATTACTTAATTGCACATTAAAATAAAAACCTCCCTTGTACATACTTTGTGGCTAATCTGCATGCATGAGCTCCTACATGAGGGAGAAATAATAGTTACTTTGAGCGTCTTTGGTGAGGTAGTCCTGAGTTCTACCACAATAAGCAATTTCTCCCAGCAAACAGCCTATTTAAATAAGTAAGACTATACCACGCTAATGGTATAAAAGCATAGATTAATTCATAGATATATGTATAGATATAAAGCACAGGATGATTTACAAATTTAGGCCTAATACGCCAAAAAGGTTTTCAAAGCCAAGACAGGGAATTGTTTAATTACTGACTCAAATGGGAGCAGGAGTGCACCAGCCATTTATTCCTTACACAGAATTAAATCACCCCAATTTCTTTTGGGAAAGAAAGAATTGGTGATAAGCAGCACTTACTATCAAAAGTTTTGCAGGATTTTATGTAAGCACCATAGTTCATAGAAGCATCACAGTTCAAGGTAACAGTTCAACACCTGTAACAATTCAGGCACTGATGCTAATGTTTAATACTTGGCTAAATACAGATGTCAACAGATGGGTCTTGGTGGCTGAACATCTCAGTTCAGGAGGGCATTGTGAGTGATCAGCTGCATGGTTCTGAGTTACCACCTCAGTTTAAACCACAAGATCATACCTACATTATTTTAAATGATGACTTCATTCTTCCTTCTGACTATCTGCTTCTACTTGCTTTGTTCTCTTTTGCATGTTTCAAGTGCAAAACAAACTGTTTTGATTTATTTTATAAGAGCTGAAGTAGGTTGTGGCACCTATACTATTTTATTCACATATTGTTTTATTTTTTAGAAAAAAAATATTTTTCCTGTTGAATCCCTAATTTTTTAACTTCTTGGTTTTCTATTTATTCCATGTAATATTTTTGGAAGATTGGACAGACAGTTTGAAGTCCTTTATACAGTGTTTCCCCTTGTAATTTTAGAAATTCCATCACAACTTTAAAAAAGTTCCAACTTTCCAGTGTATTTTTGTCCTTTATTTTTCAGTTATACTGATTTAATAAATTGCTCAAAGTCATCCCTCTTGAAACAGAGTGCTTTAATTACAGACTATTTAATTTAAATTTGTGATTACTGCTTCCAATGTTAGTTTTTCTAACTAGCTTTTTTGAAAATTCTTTCCTTGAAACTGAAGCCAAGTCTAAGATAGCATTAAGTCCCAGAATGTTAGGATGTAATCTGTCTTAATTGTAGCAGACATCCAAAATATCTACTTTACAATGTGATGGATTATATTCTAGAAATTATTGTTATTCAACACTGGCTTGTCAAGATAGTGTAGAATAAGTATCCTAGATATTGGTAACTTATGGTATCATTTAGCCAAACGAGTCCTTTTCTTAATGTTTATCCTCAAATCCGGTGAACATTGCTATCATGAGAAACAATTCACCAATCCGTCCTTTGTATTTTACCTGTAGAGCCTCACCTAATATGAGATATCACATCATCCTTTCTCACAAAGCATATAAAAAGGAATTCAGTGCATAATGATAGGCTTTCAAGTGTGATATGCATACAGACTTTCCTTCTTGGAATCTTACTACACAGTGCATCCTGCTGAATATCTTTAATAGCCAACAAAACCCATGCTTAACTGTAGACATCAGTAAGTGTCCAAAGAGACATCTAAGGCAAAGGGATTAGGACCTTGTCAGATTGTGTGCTACAGAAAAATAGCAGTTAGTTTATACTTACGGTTGTGTAGGGGTAATCATGCTGTGGATTTATCTCTCACTTTGCAGACTCTACTAAAGGAAGTGGCTTTGGGTCAGAAAGACAGAAGCATTATGAAAAACATGCCTGTGTTCTACATGCCACAGAAATGTCAGAATAACTACATGAAGAGAAATAGTGCCCAGTGTCTGGATCTGCAGCTGTAAAAGCTCTGGAGGAAAGAATCTGTCAGAACCATGTTGAGGTAAGTGATGTTTTGAGGGCATGAATGCCTGGATGTTTCAAAGCATTTCTGTTATCTTGTGAGACAAAATTCTGTTTATGCTGTTTTTTGTGTGCTTCATTCATAGACATCTATGGGCATACTCTGCCCCACAGGACAGAGTTCCCGGATTGCTGTTAAATGAGCCTGCAAAGAGAAGTCATTAGCTTGAGTGCAGAACTGTTATTTTTAATTCAGACTATTTTTCTGACCCAAGCCATTGTCCATACAGTGCACATCATTCTGTTTTAAACAGACCTTCTCTCATGCTTTCCTGCAAAGTGTACACACATCTGATCTCATCTATAGGGAGTCTCCTATCCGAGAGGTATCAGATTACCTATGACTAGGTGATTTTTTGTTTTAGTTCCTTGGTGGCTGAATTCAACCCAATGATAAATTCAAAGGTCTGCTGTGTTAGCACACATCAGTGGCAGAGAAACAATAAGACAGGGAAGTGAAGGGGGTTGAAATTTCTCAAAGTTGTTTTGCTGCTGAAGTCAGAATATTCCTTCAAAAAGTGGAAGCTTTGTGTAAAAAAAAGTATTGTCACTTTAGTAACCTCAGCCCAGGATACTTAGAAAAGTGAAAGCCTTGAAGAGAAAAGTAAGTGCTGATGAAATGCTGACAACAGATTTTGTTCAGATTTCACTTGTGCAGAACACTTTTCTAGTACAATTGTATGATGCAGATCTTACGTTGATATGATAATATTCAGAAACCAAGACATGTTCAAAGGCCAATACTACTTTCCTGGGGAGGGCAGTAGGAAAGGAGTTTTTCAGATGAGGTCACACGACTACATCAGTTTGATAGTCTGAAGCTAGTCTTGATAGTGGGAGTTACCACTTCTTACCTCTTCCTGTAGCCCAGTCTCATTTTCCTTCTACTAATTCTGGGCTCATTTGTGCTTATAGTGGAAATTTTTAATTTCTCTGGTTTGATTTCTTTTATTCCTTTTGGGTTTAATAAGTGAGTTTACATCACAGAAGGTGCTGAGAAACACCAGAGGAATTTGGGTAATTACATCACATGGATCACAAAGAAAGGGGACAGCGGAAAAATAAACTCTGTCTAATGGTGGTAGAAGACTGTCAGTTTTACTTACAACACCTACAGACCTTGTGCAAGGCAGAGGCTGAGAACATGCTGCCAAGACAAGCAGAAAGGTAGAAGAGCATACGCATAAGCTGAAGTTCCCTGATCGTTTCAAACCTGTGTAATAGCAGGTCACTCCTGATGGGATGGTACTTTTCTTGCTCTTAGATGCAGTTGCACCTCCATAGTGGTACTACACATAGTATAGCTGAACTGAAACTGATAAAGAGATTCACCTAGAAAGGTATAATGTATTTTCCTAAAATATGCTTTCATATGGAAGGGTTCACCAAGCTGACTCACTGTGTGGCTATACAAGCATAATGCGGGCACTTGGGAAGTGGTACTAGGAGGCAGAACATCAGACTGGATTGGTGTTTCTCATTCAGGAGCACTAAGTTCTGAATGTATACCTTTAACTCCAATACATGAAAGAGAAAAAGGAAAATTGTCTCTAAATCCTAGTTAACAATTTCTATTGATTTCAGTAAAAACTGGATGATATCCAAATGATTCTGTTTAAGCATTCAAAGGGGATTATTTTCTTAAATAATTTCTAGCTATCTGAACTGAGAGAAATATCTGATGGAAAAATTCTAGTTGTGTGAATTTTAGACTGAAACTCTAAAACAGTAGTGAGAAGTTGTTGAAGATGGCAAGACTGACTATGAACTTCTCAAAATTTATCATATTATATCATATGGTTTTAACTCAATGTATGACCTGAATGTATGCATCAAAATTAATTTTATTTTGTTTTGAAAATGCTACTTAGGAAATATTCTGAAAACAATGAGCAGATAAAACTTCATGTGATTAAAGTTATGTAGGAAGAATCCATAGATTTGAGTCAACACTTATAACTGAGAGCAAAAAACTGCCTTCTAGGTAAAAGATAAAAATGTCTTTTGGATAGATAAGATAGGAAGGCTGCTAAGAGATGAATAAGCTACATGACTCTACTATTCATTAAAATCATGCATTCACCACAACTACAAAAAGCTTCTTTTGCCACGCTAATCCCTCAACTGCAATATTCTTTATTTAAATTATGAACTAATGGCCTGCATAATATCATTAATTAAAAAAGCCCATTTAATATTATGACACTGAAGAGGAACAGTTGTCTTCCAACACTGAAGAAATGGTTATAAGTTCAGAGTTCTGAAGAATGATGATCCTGAGGGTGATACCTTTGACTTGTGTAACTAGTGGTCTTTACCACAGTGGCCTGACTTCTCAGTAAAACAAGTGGTAGCAAGCTAAAAATTTAGAAGTATATTTTATTCTACGTCTACATTATTTAAGAAAGCTGATCAAAGGACGAAGGTGTTACAGCCCATAATAGAAACTTACTTAACTAGATAATTAGACATGTTATTTAACTTAACTAGATAATTAGACATGTTATTTAAATCCTCAGTGTTTGAAGTGATCTAATTAAGATCTGTGTGCATTAAGTTTATGGTAAACTTAGCACAGTACATATGTTAAAAGGCTGTCAAAGAAGGATAAACGTGCCTGCTTGACCATTGATTTTTTTCATTGTTATGAGGATTAAAAAAAAATTGTCTTTATCAAATCTATTACTTTGAAGAAAGATCTTCAGATTTTAGACTGCTCAGAAAAAAGTATTTCCTATGTAAATAGATAGTATAGAAATAGCTGTTTTATTCTGTACTTGGTCTTCAATTTATGCACTCTCTCTAGTGTCTAATCTACCGATTCACAGTTCATTTTGACAACTGGTGCTGACAAACGGCAGGCAAAACTTAGACCAGTACCTTTCTACATAATCTGTCTGCTAGATTTTATATGCTGGACTATGTAAGAGGTGTAATCACATTAAAAGATTGGGCATGTTCCCTAAATGTAGTAGCTGGAGAATAGAACTTACAATATTCTTTTGGTGCTGGACAGTTAATGTGCTGCATTGCCTAAGTGTGATACAGTTTTCTATCATCTCCCTGACACCTGATGTCATATGGATCTTGGAGTGGGAGAGAGGTCATGTTGTGCCCTAAAATGTGAGATGGCATCACTAAACTGGGAAGATGGGGAAGCACCGAAATTTATGTTCAAAGAATGACCTGTGAGATATCTGGACCACTTAAAAGCAGAGTGAAACTATACCAAAAATAATAGAACTGCATTAAAACTAGTGGTGACAATAAAACTAATCCACTTATCATGGTGAATCAGCCTTATATTAGTGTCCAGGTGAAGCCTGGGGCATGTCCAGTGATACAGTTTTAATTGTCTGACACATGTGTGTTCAGGTTTTGCTTCACTGTTGACCACTGTACTGATACTAGAACTGTGTTCCTGCAGGATGACTATGCATGTGCTGAACAACATATTATGACCAAAGTCATCGTTTGACAGAGGACAAACTATCTAATCATCATTATTGACACTTTTTGCAAGCCTATTGGCTTCATGACACTCTCCTACCTCTGGCAAACTGTAGTGAATGGTAGAACTGCATGATTTGATTTCACAGGTGACTGTGTAAATATACAGTGGAAAACAACTAAGAAGAATCTGAATGCACATGTGCCAGACTTAACTAAAACTAATGCAACAGAGAACTCAGAGGAAACTAGTGAGAGTTTCTTAGAGTTTATATAAACCCAGAAAGCCATTGAAGTCTGCTGGAAAGACAGGCTTGCAGAGGATATGTGGACCTGCTTGAGCAAGACAAGAGGACGTTACGAAGATGATCAGACGGCTGGAGTACCTCTCCTATGAAAACAGGCTGAGAGAGTTGGACTTGTTCATCTGAGAGTAAAGGTGCTTCAGGGGAGACCTTAGAGGAACCTTCCAACACCTAAACAGACCTATAAGAAATCTAGAGACTTTTTACAAGGGCATGTAATGACAGGACAAAGGGCAATGGTTTAAAACTGAAAGAGAGTAGACTTAGATTAGATATTAAGAAAAAAATCTTTACTAGGAGGGTGGTGTGACACTGGCACAGGTTGCCTAGAGAACTTGTGGCTGCCACATCCCTAGACCTGTTTAAGGCCAGGCTGGACAGGGCTTTGATCAACCTGGTCTAGTGGAAAGTGTCCCTGCTGGCAGGGGGTGTTGGAACCTTTAAAGCCCCTGCCAACCCAAACCATCCTATGATTCTGTGATTCTATACCTCCTTCAAAATGGCACAGATGGAAGGAGCAAGATCTTTGTTAATTCTTTGTTTAGGATTACCCCACAGTTGAACCTCATAGCCCTGTTTTTTTTCTAGTTGAAGGGTTCTGCTGTTCCAGTGTGTAGGTTGTGTTGTAACAAAACAGGCCTGATGATACAGAGTTGCTGAGATACAGAGCCTGATGATGTGCTCAATTTGAAGAAGAATTATGGATGGCTTCCCAGCTCTGTCTAGTTTGGAGTCTTGGCATTCATTACTGTTCCCAAATTTCTGGTGTGGTACGTAGAATATGGATGATGATATTTGATTCTTTTAAAGAAGGACTAGTTACTCAGGACTTTGAATAGGAAATCTTTTTTCTAGGTAAATCAGCAACCTAAATCAGAAGAATGCATGTAGCTAGCTTCTTTGCATTTGGGCGCTCCCTCTCATTACACTCCTGATTTCCTTTGCTCCTGATCCTTAACCTTTATATTTCCTTATATTTTACAAAGAGGGATCTTGTTCATGTTGCTACTTCCTCCCTACACCCCACCATTTTTGTAAGAATAAAATTAATTTTATTAAGTCTTTCAGAAACTTTACAGATTCCAGCTGAACTGGGATTGTGCCTATGTCTCTTTTAGTGTTGCTATTGGTACTATGTGGAAATCTCAGTTTCAACTTCACTTTCTGGATGCTAGAATGATGTTTTAGTGGTAGACATATTTCTTTCTAGTGATTTCACTTTCACACAGGGAACTCTAATTCCATATTGTTGGCTTGTTTTCTTTTGTGTGTTTTTTTTTGTTTTGTTTTGTTTTGTTTTTTGTTGTTTTTTTTTTGTTTGTTTCCTGAACAAATTCATCACAAATATTACTTTTTTCCCCAAAAAATATGTTATTTTGTATATTTTACTTCATGTGAGAGACAAATTACATAGTATCTGCACCATTCTGGGCCTGTAAGTATATTAACTATATCTCTATGTCTGTTACTAATAGCATCAAGTTTCTGTCTTAACTGTGCTGTTTCTCTAAACTGTTTTTTAATATTTTAATTTAATTAGAGCAGATCTAATGTCTCTCATTGATTTGCTTAACCCAAGATGCCCGTTTCTCAGCTTTCGCTTATGCAAATTTCCAACCAGTGATTGCATGTTTTACGATATTGCTCTCCAGCATGGCCTGAATCTACTTCTTATTCTGTAGGTTTTTTTGACAATCTTTTTATTACCCTCAGCTTAAAGTTTTATGGTTTTGCATAGGTTTGGCTGATCTGTGGACCATTCTCAAACACCACAGTGGATTCTATATGTGATGTTACAATTATATTCACTATTGTGTGTTTGTTCTCTAATATCAAGATAATGTGAACAATAATTGTGTATTAAAAAGCAGTTTTTGCTGGTATATGCAAATATATTTCTAGTGGTGACTATGACTTCCACATATGATAGACATAAGATGATGTATTTTTTCAGTTTTCTCAGTTTTATGGTCCTTTTTTTTTGTGACCAATATAGTACATTTTGAAAGTCCTTCTACATTTTTCTGTATCTATGTCTATTAAGTCTTCTCTGAAGCTTTGGTACAACTGTACTCTACCTTCTAAGTGGTATACTATCAGTTACAGACTATTCTGTTTCAGCTCTGTGGACAACACAGACATGGTTATTTGCCAATTTATTCCCAAGCTGCCTCCAAGCAGTAAGTGTTAATGATTTTTTTCAATGTTTCACTTTCGTGAAAATCAAAGTGGAATATATTTTCAAGTTCACTCTTGCATGATGTTTAAAGAGACATTCTGCAATCCACACTGTTCTTCTAGCACAACATTTACAATCATTCTTAATCTGTGTTTTTGCTACGTGTTGAGTGAACTCTGCACAATTTTTCTCTTCCTTGCAGATTCTGTACCATAGAGGACAGGCATATGCTGGTGAATAATTTGCTTTCTGGTATCTGAATAACAAGCTATAGGACTTATTACTGTTTTTTAATAAAATGAGATCACCATAGTAAAAAAAAATGAACTGGCCAAGCTGCTTCGCTCTTAAATCCTGCTTCTCTGTGTAGACACATATGATTTTTGCAGTCCTTTTCTCTCAACTTTTCTGGTTCCAGGAAACCTTGCTAGTTCAAACAGACCACTGTCCTCCAAAGTCTGCATCGGATTGCTGTTAGTTTTCTTATGTTTTTTTGGTGGTTCCTAGGCACACAAGTAAACCTATCAGATTTCTCACTCACAGTGAAGGAGGTCCTGTGCTCTGATCTTGCACGATCACAAACAGAAGACAGGTCACATGTGAGTGAATGAAATAAAGGCCTATGTGTGGGGGAAACAATATCATATACCAGTTGTTTGAAGTTCACTCCCTTTACGCAAGACTTGGCAAATCTCTGTAGTTGTGCTCTGCTGCATTTTTATGCTCCAGGAAGGAAATCAACAGTGGCAGTCATTTTGAGAGGTATGGTGCTGGAAACTTGCTATTGCTGCAGGTTTCTAAGACTATGATAGAGCTGACCAGAAGAATCCAGCATTATATTTGCTGTTAACATGCGTTAGTGTCCAGAAGACACAGCAAAGTGTTTTATTTCTTAGAGGTTCTGTAACTATACTGTTCCCTTTTTGTTGTCTGTGGTATTAATGAAAATGCTAATGAAGACTCACTGTAGTAAGATGCTTATGCTAAATACTAACATAAACACAAATTCACCTGACTGATACAGTGTAATTATTTTTCTTTGGTTATCTACAGGCTAATGTCTAAAGTAAATAGGAAACTATTGCTTCCTGCTTTGATGCAAAACATTTTAATTATTAAGAAAAGTTTTGAAATAAGGAGTTCATGTCATAGTTTAAATCACTCCACCCTTGCAGGTCTCTTACCTTACAAAGGGACCTCTTAGTAGTATTCTGTGTAGCAATACAGTACAGGGACTTTATGAAATGCAGGCTGAATTTGGTTGTTTCTGCAAGTATTAGCAGTTGAAAGCAGCCTTAGAAAATAGGCATTTTTTCCTTTCCCATTATTATTTATCAGTTTTCTATTTTAAAATTGTGATTACTGTAGTAGCCATATAACAGCCAGGTCTATTTCTTTGCTTCTGACAATTTACCCTTCTTCTGTTAGCATTTGAGTGATATAACAGAAACTTTTAAAAGGAGGTAGTAGAGCATTCTAAAAGCTGTCGAATTTTAGATTGTCAAATCTCTTCTGGAAGCTTATTCCAGAGCTGAGCAAACCTGAATATGAACACTTTATCTTTTCTATTTTGTTCACAATTGAAAAGGTGCTTAAGCTTTATGCATAACTTTTACCTATGTCAGTAGTCCAATCAGCTTTTGGGGATGCCAGACGTGCTTCAGGTTATATATATGTTTGAATTTCCTCTCTGTATTGGGGCTTTGGTGTAATGTTTGGGCATGAGTTATATCCCCCTAAAACAAGTTTCCCTTGCAAAATCATAGGAGTGTGGTTGCTGAGATACCTGGATTTTCCAAATACAAATGGTTGAAACTAAAACTGAAGCCTTTGATTGGTAAGAGAAGATTAAATGGAGCAATGTTGTTATAGCTTGTTGTGCTGAGAAGGATGATAATGTGCTCCATACTTCCTAAAAACTTTTCTTGAGCACCATCATTAGCTTCAGGCACAATGTGCTGCACAAAACTACTGCTGAGTGACAACAGTTTTAACTGTATGACCTGAATTCTGCTTGCACTGATAGAGAATGAAGTGTCCATGTGCCACAGCTACTCCACAAGAGATTCAGGCGACAAGAGCCATTGCAGAGGAAGTAGGGCAGGAGCCTCACAGTACCTGAACAAGAAAAGTGAAGTGGATCTGGTGAGAGTAACGAGGCTCATCCAAGACTCCAGATTAGTAAGAGCATGCACAATGGCAAGCAAGGCAAGCGTCCGAGATCAAGACAGGAAGTCAAGGCAGTGGGTGAGGTACACAGCCACACATAGCCAAGACAGCAGGAGCAAAGGCAAGGGATTGGGATTAAGCACAACTCCTGCTGAAGGGGCAGGGCCTTAATTGGCAAAGCATTTTCTTACATAGCTCTTTCAACACAGCTGTCTAGTTCAAGGCTGCACAGCTGCACCATGGAGGCTGGCCCTGAGCCCAGGCAGTTAAATCTTTGGGTGTTCTGGGCTCTGGCATAGAGAACTGTAATGGAAAAGTTACTTAATGTGTAGTCTAGTCAGACCTCTGTTATTCCTGGTATTTGGACAGTGTAATTTTAGTCTTGTTTGAATTCATATGGATAGTCTGTAAACTTTTATTTCTAGGATGAGATTCATGTTGCCAGTTAAATCAATAGTGGCTTTGAAAAGGCAGTCTATACCTACTGAAAAAGGTAGGGGTTTTGTTCAGTTGATAGTGAGGAATATGCTTTCCAAAGGCAATTTAGAGAGCTAGCATGCTGAACAGAAAAGACTGCTATAGCCAGCCATTACCCTTGGATGCAGGAATCTGTCAGAGGTTTAGCTCCACTCTGCATAACACTCACTGCAAATTGAATGCTGCTATTGACTCAGAAGCCAAAGAGTAAAGATCTCTTCTGGGAATAAGTATCAAATTAGTTTGATGACTTTTTCTATGACAACAAGTGCCGATGGTGTTATCTATGTTTTAGCACCTAGTCTGGTTGTTGGAAAGCTAGCCTAGGGAAACTAAGTTGCAGGCTGTCCTCATCTGGGAAATGCATCTAGGGAGAGACTGATCCCTGAGTTTTTATTTCTTGGGACCATATTAGAACTATAGGGTTTTTACTATAGTGCCTTTTACTATAGCTCTTTCTACTGAGTCTGCACTACCTTGCAACAAACCATGCAAGTCACGGAGGAGGAGAGCAACAAATAAAAAGAGCATTGTAGCCTAGAGCACTTGGCTGAGAGCCTGGATCCTAGCTTTGCAGTCACTGCTCCCTTGCAGCATATTTACATTGAAGTCCTACAAAAAATACATCAGTAAAGAGTTTTACAGGGATGACTCAAAATCACAGGAGTCCTCTACCAGTAACTGGTAGCATTATCAAGGATGGTTCAACAAAAGAACCCTCCTGAAGGAAGTTTTAGCAAAAAGCCTTTT
The DNA here is from genome assembly GCA_002631895.1 of Agapornis roseicollis. Taxonomy (NCBI): domain Eukaryota; kingdom Metazoa; phylum Chordata; class Aves; order Psittaciformes; family Psittacidae; genus Agapornis; species Agapornis roseicollis. Next base: position 11,789 of record NDXB01004736.1, on the reverse strand, counting down.
TTTCAAAGAGAATAAAGCTGCACTTTGAGCCATCCCTTCTGCTCCTTTCTCAAACTCATAGCCATTCTCTTCCTATTATGTCAATATATCAGCATAAGGAATCTTTAGCTGAAAGTGGTTCTTACCTATTTCCAAGCCTTCAGGAGTCCTTGGAGATAAAGAACAGCAGGTACTTGCTATTTGAAGGGAAAAGAAAAGCAGCCAAAGGGGAAGGGGAGTTATTCAAAAACATGAACAAAACTCACTCAGGTTTTGGCTGAATGCTTTCATCATTGTAGTTCTATCAATTGTCTGTCTTAATAAAACCAAGATTTGTTAGATACAGAAGAATCACCTGTCTAAAATCCCATTCCGTGATAACTCAGTGTTTATGTCTGCATTGCTAAAGGTATTCATTCCTATCCTCAGAAATTATCCCTAGATAATTTCTTTGTAGCTCCAGCTACAAAGTGTCTTGCACAATATGTTGCTCAGAACCAGCCTCTTCTAGGCAGAAAAGCCATGCTTACTCAGCATAGAAGATAGATGGCTACGGTTGCTATTTCCTGTGATGGTGGTTCAAAGAACAAACAAACAAAACACAACACAACACC
>NDXB01004735.1:75084-91189 GCA_002631895.1 Agapornis roseicollis | reverse complement strand
CCTCTGGCCAGTCCATAATGACTTCTAGAATGCCTGGATGACTGGGATTTCCTATGTGAGCTCATTGTGTAATTAGTGCAGTCTACTTATTCCATGTAGCATCAGTTGCATGGTGTGTAGAGGAGACCCTGCCTTTGAACATCCAGCCCAGCACAGGCAACCGGGGTGCCAAGAGGAGCTGTGCTTCAGTGCCAATCACTTCCAAAGCAGCTCAAACCCCTTCATAGGCTGCCAGTATCTCTTTTCTCAGTGTTATAAGTGCTGTTCCCAGGCTAAAAGTCAAAAACAAAGCACTGCACCAGCTAATAAGGAGAAAAATGATGGCTATAGCTAAACCCAGGACACCCAGCTAAAACCATTTCAGTCCAAACAGCAGAACCTAAATTTCACCATGATTCCTGCTATTCAAATTAGTCTGCTACATAAGGGTTCAAAGCCAAGGGAAGGCCTCCTTGGTAATGAGCTATTAGAACCATACAATATATTCACAGTTCATTCACTTTCTTTTAGAGCAGGAGTATGTTTTGTGAGAGCTCTGGCAGGCTACAATACTGCCATGAACCAGCAGTGCCACACTGATGCAAAAAATGCAAACACATTGACATATAATAAAGAAGATGCAGAAAGCAGTAATTCAACGTAAATCAGCATGAGTAAAGCTTTACCTGCAGAATCTAAGTCTGGTTCAGGGAAATGTTCTTCAGAAAATATGTAGACCAAGAGGAATAAGGATGACAGCAAGAATAATCAGCTGTCTAGAAACTGCTATCTTTCCAGAAAAAAATTGAACTAATGGAGCAGGTTGCCTTGAGAAGCTGAAAACGTTTCTAAAAATAGGTTAGAGAGTGTCTGTTGGAAATGGTTAATTTATATTTGATGTTATGTTGAAACAGGGAAGGGACTAGCTGGCCCTTCAACATCCCTTCCAGAGCTATTTTTATGTTTCCATGACAACCCTCTTGCAGCTATACTTTTTTCACTGTATCAAGGCATTGGAGTACTCTAGGGTGACTCATAGAAGCAGTTTTTGAGGATTGGCACTTAACACCCACATGTAAGTTGCTAATAACAGTTTTTACCTAGATTGATCCTCCTATTAATTGTTTGAGGACTTTTTCACATAAATCTGTCATGAAATTATTTTCATCATATTAGCATCCTCCTATTGAAATTCAGACAAGGATGGGATGACAACAGCAAGATCACACCCATTTTTGGTAGGGCACAGAGGGAAGAATAACATTTCCTGTAGTCACTACTAAAGGAAATTCTTTTAAGCAAGATTTTCCAGCTGGAATTTGCCCAGGTATTCCAGAGTTCATATCAAACAAACAAATGGCCACAGAGAATTTGAATTTGCATTGCCTGGCTGAGCTGCAGCGTTGGGGAGGGGATGTGAGGAGGGACTAGACATAATGCAGAACCAGTGAAGAAGATGCCACCAGTTTGGACATGCTGGAAGAGAAGCCAAAGAAGAAGCAGCAAACTGAAAGGCTGCAAATCAGCCAGGACTGATTAAGAAATACTCAATAAGCAAATATTCATGGTCAGGGAATGGGTTCTTACAAGAGGTTTCCACAACAGCACTAGTAGAGAAGATGAAAACAGCTATTGAGTGACAGTGAGCTGGCGGTACAAGAGTAAAGGGTGAGGTCAGTTACAGCAGGTGAGATGGGGGAAATTCACTTTGCCTTTTAGAAGCAAACTTAAATTTTCCTCAAGAACTGGTATTCTACACCCTTGTTATGTAACTGTAGGAAAATATTAGTTAAACAAACTCTAGGCTGCTACCCTGAGCAATCTCTTAACCAGCCTGGTGGGCGGTTTGGAAATTGCCTAGGATTCAAAAGCCCGGATGGAAAACTCTGAAACAGAAGCTTTCGCCACGTAGCACACTGGCATCCTGAGGAAAAGACCTTGGCCTGGGACCAGGTACTGCTGAATAACAAAACCAACCCCCAGGACAAGTTAGCGTGGACACTTTCGAATTGTAATTTACACACTGTTTAAACAATTTTAGTCAGTGACAGAAGTACAGGAATAATAAAACCACACAAGTACCTACACAGACATAAAGACAGCAATTATGAAGTGATGTTACATGCCTGCTAAAAAAAGCCCAACCACTTTCTTCTCCCTCCCTTCAAACTGCTTTTCTTTATGTTTTTCCTCTTGCCACACACCCCACTTCAGTTTCACGTGACATTCCCACAGGGCTGGTCTGGGCCACATGCCCACAGGGGAATCTGCTGGTATACCAACATATATCCAATGTCCGTTAGCAGACCTTCTCACCTGGAGGTACAGCCAGCTAGCCACAGGGAAAGTTGGGCTGCCTGGGGCAGGCAAGGCATCCTGTCCCATGGCCTCTTCTTCTGAGCCAGAAGGCAACAGGAACATTATGAGGAGCTGGGCCAGATTCTCGTCTCAAACGGAATAGTATTTAAGTTGGGTATATACCGGTATGCAGCTGCCATGATTGAGGTCAAAGTGAGTGTTCATCCACAAAAAAGGAATACAGAGTGGAGGCAGCTCTAGGTCAAAGTCATAGGAAAAGCAATGTGGTGCTTAACTGCATTTATAGTTACTCTATATGTTATATCATATACTATGTTCTTCCTGCTCTTTCAGTCAGCCAGTAAGTTGCTGAGGAAATGGTTTTTAGCTCTTCTACCTGTCCCCTGTGTTGCTTGTGGGGGCCTCTCTGTCACTGTGGGAGGATACAGGACATGGGTTGGGATAGCTGGCATTGCTGCACTCAGTCAACCTATTTAACTAACATACACTCCTCTGGTACCCAAGGAATATAGAGAAGGTGAAAATGCAGTAGGTTAAAAGGAACTGCTGGGTCCTTCACAGCAGTGTGCAGAAATGAAATGAAGATGCATCACTTTTATTTTTATTATCATGCTGTCCTTTCACCACATGGGGCAATACCCTGGCAGCACAAAGGGTTCTTCAGCTGTGCTTCTCAGTAGTACCAAGAGAGGGTGATTCTAGCTATAATTCTAGCTACTTCAGATAAGGTATCTCTGGTCTAAGGTATTTGATATGATTCCTTCTGTAGTCAACAGATAGAGAAAGACAGCTGCAAAGGGGTGATTCACCCCACCCTAAAATAGATGGAATGAGTCATTCTCAGACAGGCTTATCTCCTTCCACTGATTATAGAGAAGGACTAGATAAATAGGTTAGGTGAGATGCCATGGCTTTTAGATGGCTAAAATTAAATGAGTGGTATCCCAGTCTGTAATCATAAAGGTCTTTAGGTTTCCTGGACAAATGACTTTGTAAGAGATAGAAGTTTTACCATCTCCCACTTGCAATGAATTTAGATTTGAGTGTTCTTGTGTATTTGCAAAAGGACAGTACAAACACAGATCTCAGCTTTCAGCATAATTAGCAGAAATTCCAGAGGAGGACAAATAGGGCTCCAGGCAGCTGGACCCAAGGAAGTCCAGGCTAAGTTATGTGTGATCCATAGTCACTTCACAGAATGGGGAGTGTTTATTATTAGAGAAATGGATTTTGTGGTCTCCTTTCCCAGCACCACTTGCTGTAATAGTTAAACAAACACTGAGAGACACTTTCTGCAGACACTGAACAATCAACTTAGCTGAAATGCTGGAAAATGAGAAGTTGCCTAAACCCAGCCCTTCTTCTGCAGGTATTTTGTGTACAGTCTGCACCCTAGTCCTATCTTCTTCTCTCCTCTCCTTTTCTTTCCTCCCCTCTCTTCTTCTTCCGAAACAGTGCACATGTCAAGAAATCTCTGACCTCCTGACAGAGGATCAAAGTTTGCTGCAGCAGAGTAGAAACGTAGCCATGTAGTTTCTTAAAGCTTCAACATGTTTTATAGCGTAATAAATAATAATTAATGGCCCATTGCATAGCTCAGGGCAAAGCTGCTAAAAACAAGTGAAGTCAGTTTTGCTGGATAAGGTATGGAGCAGGATGGTTAGGAGGGCAAAATGTCACAGCCCAGTGAAGATGGGGTGGCGGGATGGAGGGGAAGAGCACATCTCCTGGACTGAGGCAGAGAGCAGAACAATGTCTTTGCACTGCCAAGACAATTTCCTGCAGAACTGGTATGTGATTTAGTTGCATTTTCCATGTGACATATTCCAGGGTGGCAGAGCTTCGGAAGGATAAAGCCTACAGACAGAGGCAGTTTATCTGAAGCCTGTGACGAAATTGAAATATCCCAGTGTAAGCAGAATGCCTGTGATTAGTGCTGCAAGGGATACAGTGTAGGTATAGACTTAGACCCCAAGACACAAGGGTGAGCTGCTACTTGTGAGTGTCTGGAGAGCAAACCAAGCCAAAGCTACTTCAACACAACTGTACTGAAACTTAGAGATCATATAGCTAAAATCTCTAACCCCTGCCAGGGCCTGATCATTTCTGAAACAGCTGTAATGATTTAAGGTGCTACCTTCTGTGATGAGGGAAGTCTCCATCACTCCTGAGGAGAGGAAGAGTTAAATAACAACATCCCACATCCCACAACAGTCCCAGAGCTGCTTGATTAGGGAGGCTTAGACCACCTGGTAGTTACATGGGGGAACAATCCACTGACCAGTTGCAGTAGTAAGGAGTTAAAAATCTTTGCTTCCCCTTTCTTTAGACAAATAAATCTTACTGTGGTTGCCTTGAAGGAAAAACAGGCTGTGGTATGTAGATCTCTGGGAGACATTTAGGCCACCCTTTGTAATGAAGGGAGAGACCAGTGTGGCAAAGCTGCTGCAGGCCATCTCCTGCCCTGTGCTTCATACTAGAGTTTGACAGTGACCATTCGACAAGCTGGGATGTGATGTCCCCCAGCAGCCCATCTGAGGGAGATGGGCTTGTTCATGTTGTTCTGTATTTACCTTCCCATCTTTGTCATCTGTGCCTTCCCAAGAAAATAGGTCACTGGAAAACCTCATGGAACAGGGATACATAAAAAAACCAGCAGAATAATGAAATGAGTGAGTTAATGGCTCTTGGAGCCCACCTTTCCAGCAGAGCTGGGCGTGCTTTCCTATTTACATTTGACAGTGTTTTTCTCATCCCATAAGGACAAGTGACACAGGCTTTGCTGCTCCATGCAGAGGCACCAAGGAGCCTGGCAGAGCTGCTCATAGGAGACCACACTTTCTGCTGAGGCGCCATCTGAATGCCTCCCTGCATGCCTCCTACAGAGACTCCAGAGGCAAAGCACAGAAAAACACTCTGCACTAACACTTCCATGACTAGAGTTGTTTCGGAAACTGTTGTCCCTGCCAAGTATAAAAAAAGGCATTTTACCTAAAGGAAATGACTCGGGCCAGACAAGCTATCAGATCCCTTCCAGATGGAATTTGTACTTTGAAACAACACTGTGCCCTGAGGAACCGCATTATGGAGCAGGAGGCACTGACCTTGGAGGAAGTGGAAAGGTTTGCGTGGCTCCTGAGTGCCTGATGCAGATCAGAGCTGAGGCTCCTTTTAATGAACAAAGTTTTTGTGGACAAGGACGATGGCAATACAATGATAAGTATGAAAAGGGGCATGGGAGAAGTCACTGAAGGGTTCAGTACTTTTGGAGGTAATTTGGTTTCTCCTAAGATTAAACAGGGGTAATTAAATAAGTTATGGTCACAGGCAGGAGTCCCAGATGCAGGAAGAACATACAGTGGGGCAGTAATTACAGTTCCAAATGTAGTGAAATCCAGTGATGCTCAGACAAGCTTTATGCACCAAGCTCTGGCATTCTATGGCCTGACACAGCCATTTTCTGCATCATCTCATTGCACTGCCCTACCTCAGAGCTGGAGTCATGCCTGGCCACAGTGCTCTCTGAGCTGTCAGCACTCAATCTCTTCCCTGCGAAGAGCCAGAGTGGTGTGGAGCTGCCTGCATGCTACACAGCCTCATAGTGGGTTTCATGCCCTTTGTTCAAGAGGGAGGTGGGAAAAAAGTCATCTTATGGTAAGCTGTCCTGTGGAGTGGTAGTCCCAGGGATATGACTTAATGTCCAAAGTAAATCAAATCACAAGCGGAGCAGAAGGCTTGTGACTGTCCAAGAGACACAGCGGCCCTGACCTTCACAGCCTCTTTATTCAAGACTGGTGGTAACATGCAATGAAGGTGAATCAGTGCTGCTTGCCCCTGTTTTTGTGAAGGATGCAAGTGTTATTGTCCATGGCTGTTACATGATCTGCTTCCTCTTTAAAACCTTCTTCCAAGAAAAACATTCCTCCCCCATTATCTTCTCATTTCTCTCCTCTTCCCTTCTTTCTAATCCCTTCTCCACAGACAGGTCATTTGTCACTGTTTTCTCAGACTAAATTCCCCATCAAAACGTCCTCCTCCAGACATGCAGAAAAGGGGCTGCAAGCATCCTGCATACCAGTCTTTAAGGCTTCACAATGCCTTGCACAGAGCAGCCAAGGCTGCTTGCTCCAAAACCTTCCTTAGTCCCTCCTGCCTCAAAAAATACATCTCGGGGTATTAGATGGGCAGTACAGTGAATTGTAAATGCCATGAAAGTTTAGCATGGGGTGCTTGAGGCATGAAGGATCTTGTTCTGCTCTTCTCTGTTCATCATGCACGTAGCCTTGCCACACACTGAGTAGCTGGTAGCTTTTTAATCAAAACAACTACCTCACAATCTGTATTTGTTTTCAGTTTGGCAGGACTAAAACTACCGGCAGGGTGCTGTGGATGAGCTCATGTAATTTTTATGGGAGGTCAGGTATGTGGCCTACTAATTTTGATAAACTTGATCATATGCATATTAACTCAAGCACTTTACTACAGGTTTTTACATGGGTGTTTTCAAACATCTGAAGGCAGGGAGGGTCACAGGAGTCTCATCTTCCTGAGCTTCAGGTCAGCTTCAGCATAGGAGACTTTGGCAAGGGAAAGAGGGCAGGGAGAGAAGGGACACCAGGCTGTACACCGTCTATTCCTGCTGTGATTTTGGTCTCTTAGGGTTAATTAACTTTAATGAGAGCAGCCACAAACCAGCTCTGACATACACTGCAGAGGCAAGCAGTGTAGGCACAACATGAGGAACAAGGAGTTGCCACTACTCTTTGGTAGTCACATGCCTGAAACTGGTTGCCATTTCTCATGGCTAATATCTAGCATGTGTTTTCACTCATCTCCCTCTGAACAACCTCCACCAGCAGCCAAGAAATGTCCTCGGGCAGGGCGTGGAGGAAAAAAGCCAAAGGCTCTTGCTTAAACCAGTTATGTGCTTGCATTTACTTCAGAGGAGTCACCCCAACCATTGCACATGAACCAGAGAACAAAGTTTTAGATCCTCCAGACTGGATCCTGTCTTCTGGGAAGTCGGTGACTAATCTCCCAGGAATGGCTGTGGTGGGAGATTGCTGCTGCACAGCCCTACTGCCTCACAGCTCATCCTGATGGTGGGATGAATGAGGGTCTGAGGAACAGCTGAGCAGCTCCACAATAAGCACACTTCTTTGTGTTGCTCAGAAACTGTGCAAACATCATTTCCCACACTGATCCTTCCTGCTTGTCCTTACCAGCCTGAACACTTCACCTGGGGCTGAGCAGAGTAAGTATCACTGTGATGCTGGATGAATGCTGGTCAGAAAGACCACAGGGAAAAGGAGGAACTCTCCTGACAATGACACTTGAAATTTCTTCTTCAGGACAGCCCTAATTCTGTCTATCCTGGCGAAGTGACCATCAGGAGCAGCACGTTTTCTGTTGTGGGGAGAGCTGAGACCCTAAACTGACCTGCTGTAGTGATGAGAAAAGAGATCAGGAAAGTGGAAGACAAAACTTGCTTCACTCTCTTCATACCTGAGCACCTGAATGCATCTAAAACAGGGTATTTAAAGGTCAGGTTTCAATTCCTGGGGGAGAGTCAAGCTAAAACATCCCTCACCCTGTCTTTAGCCTTACTTCTGAGTCAGTGTGGGAAATAAGAGTCTGTATGTTGGAAAGCCCCTTGTGCTCCAGCGAAGACCGGAAAACTTCCCCGTTCCTGGAAATCCCCAGCCAGCTCCAGCAGCCCCAGGCTGTAGAACTGAGCCAGAAATGACCAGAGTTACACTCCCGGAAAGCCCAACCAGCCTGTGTAGCCAGGCAAGGGCTGTGGAGAGCATTGCAGTCAGCAGGGCAGAGCCACGCACACTGCAGAACAGCACGACTAGGAGCTGCAGGATGGTGAACAACAGTGGGAGATGGTGGGAGAAGTGATTTTTCCTTCCTCCTCCAGCCTCTCATGTGGGACAAAGTTACCAGGGGTCAGCTGAGACTGGGTGGGGAGGACCAGTGTCTGCTTCCTCTACATTTGCACTTTGTTTATATATGTTATTACTGTCTGGAATAAATGTCTTCTGCATTCCAGACAGGGATAATGAAATCCATTAAGGGAAGGGGGAACAGGGACAGTGGGTAAGGCATCCCAGCAGGCAGCCCAAGCCAAGGACATAGCTGTGCAGAGGAGACAGTCCAGTGGTTTCACATCATTGCCATACACCCTTACACATAGGACTCAGCTTCCTTCAGCCTCCTTGCCCTTCCTCCCACTGCCCCTTCTTGTCCCCTCCATCTGGTACCTAGGGGAATCAAAGTGTACTTAGGAAGATGCTGCTCATCAGTCTTGGACTTGCTCAGAATATTCAAAATTTCTTTCTCATTAGGGTTTTCCACATCAAATTGGTTTGATAAACGTTTTGACCTCTCCATACCACTGATACACTCTGATTATCAGTGCTTTGCTCCCCTCCTTCTTCTACTCTTACTATAAATATTTTGCAGATGCTCTGCTCATTTTTCTTGTATTATAGCCAGCTGGCAAATTTGTTGGCACATCAAAGAATTCCAGTCTTTGTAGCGGAGCAATCTTTTAGTCTTAAATTCTGGGTGTTTTCTCACCAATATGCCAATCAGTTAATGTTTTTAAGATTTCAATTTAATTTTGTTATTAGACTGGTGGACAGAAAGCGCAGTCTAGAATAAGCATCTTCAGAAAACGCTGTCCACCAGAGTGAGAATATTAAATAGACACAGCTGAGAAGTGTTACGGAAAGGGCCAATTTAATTTCATTGAAGGTTAGTGCCTTCATGCAAAATATTTAAACCAGTCTAGCGTTTTATAATATGGATAGAATTTTCTATTAAATTCCTTACATGGGGCTAAAAGTTTGCGTGGAAGGGTCTCATCCACTATTGAATTTTTATTTGTTGAATATCCCAGACATCTCCAACTTTGTTTCTACATAATAGGATTATTTTCATCCCTATTAAATGCTAAATGCTCTTCCATAGGAGAAGAAGCAAAGCAGCTAGCAAGATCTGCTAGGTATTACTGCTGAAGGCATCAGCATGCACAAACTGTGGTAAGTCCATGAGGCTGACATCTGAGGAATGCACACAAAACCACGGAAAAATGTGCTGGACACAGTTGATGTGGAGCCCCTGTGGTGCTTGTGTGCTGTGGAAGGAAGAGAGCCGGAGAGAGAGGAATTCAGTTCTGTCCATGTCACTGGTGAGAAGAACAGATGAAGCACAGGTCAGGGTGTTTTAAGGCTGGTTCGGTATAACCTGTCTTTAATGGAGCACCTTAGTTTGGGCTCTGGGCCACATAAACCCAGTCACACAACCTCCAGGCAGCCCCAAGCGTAGGCAAGGAGAGGCTGTTTCTATTCACCATACACTGCACAGGCAGATGCCTAGAGCAATAGGCTTGTTTGATGGAAACCAAGTTAAGCCTGTGGTTTTCAAGCGTTCCTAGCACTTGTTCCTCTCCCATCACCACCCCCATATTATTCCCATGTAGCAGCTTGAGGAGTGCTGAAACAAACTGCAATAGGCAATGCCTTTTTCTGTTTTTTCACACACACTTTTAGCATAGAGGAGTTCACTGACTGGCTCCAACATGAACATCACATGTGGCACTGCAAACAGTTGTTTAAGCATGAGTAACAGGGAGGTGTGGGTATGACACAATCAGGAGTGTGGGTATGAACTGGTTAGGCAGGTGTAGCTGTTGGGAAAAACATCTACAAAGGTTGGCTCAGAAACTGAGATGTTGATCTCTGGGTAACTAGGGGAAAGACAGAAGAGGTAATAATGTGAAAACCAGCCCAACATGGTGGAGAAGACAAAGACAGGAACCCACAGAACAAGAGTGGAAAATCAGGAAGGTTTGAGGAGTGCCAGGAGAGGATGGAGCAGTGAAACTGAGGGAGAACAGCATTTTAAGGAGTGTATTTGGCAAGTGTAGGGGAAGGAGTGGAAGCCAGACTGATGGTATGTCAGACAGTTTTGGAAGAGACAGATTTAAAATTAAGTTGTGGATTTTGTTCCTGAGGCAGAAGCGACTGACTTGTGCATCACTGTTACTTCTATCCAGCCACAAATGAAAGGTTGTTTGCTGCGACAGCATGATTCAAGCATTTTCAAGGACCAGATCTGGAAGACACCGTTAAATACATTAAGCAGTTACGCCTAACTCACTTGAATGGGTGCACTGGTAAAAAAAATCCAACGCTGGCTTAAAATGGATGCTCAAGTTACAACTGCTTGCACCCCTGCTCCCTGCACACACGATACTTCCTCCAAATCCCTTCTTTTCCTTTGACTTGCTATTTGGATAAAGAGGCAATTACAGCCAGCCAGAAGACCAAGAGATATAGGAAATCTGACTGACTAGCTGCATACTGACTCTTGGCAAGTGAGAAGGTTAAACAAACGGAATCACAGACCACGTGTGCAGAGTCAAACTGGAACATGGCTGAGTTACTTGCTTCCCTTAGCTCAGCACCACCTCTGAACTGCAGCCCAATTAATCAGCTCCTGACAACTGAAACACTATTTCTGAATCCTCTTTGGATTAATCCGAGCCCTGACACAGTGTCAGCATACAGTCACCCTGCCTGTCCCCAACAGTACCAAACCTAACCTTCTGCAGTCTCTTGGGATGAATCCCATCCCAGTCTAACCAGCTTGATAAGACTTGCCCTTTCTCTTCACCACTAGTGAAGGCCTGAAAGCTTGAATTCCTCAATTCCACCATTACGCACCTCTGTTCACAAGCCCAACACAACTTTGCCTTAGTCCTTTCTTATTTTCTCCTTCCACACCCAGTGCTAACTGGGTAATGAACTCACCTAGCTTGAACCAGAGTCCTCTGCAGTGACCTCTTCACCTGTGACGCAGGGAAGTACTACAGCTCACAGCAAGCTGGGACAGAGGCCACTTAGTCAATGCACCCAGTGGCCTGGCCTGCCTTATGAGATATGAGATCTCCAGTAGCAAACCAAAACCACTAAAAATAAAATAAAATAAAATATTTTACAATGAATACATAGCACAGTGTGAATGCGGGGGAGCTGAGGATTTTCCCATGCATATTATGCTGCCTGGACAAAGAAGAGTTGCAGAAAATGTAAGACAGTAGCCTTTCTAACCAGGAAGGACAAGCAGGATGGAAGCCAAGACCCTTACAGAATTTGGGTATCATGGTCCTGATTAAGCCATGGAGGTTTTCCATGGCCATGAAAGGGCCAGTATAGCTAGAGAGAACTGCAACAGAGGGGACAAAAGGGAAGCCTGGGTGTCTTCAGCTCATGTGGTTGCTGAGGCAGGGAATGCCAGGCACGCATGCCCAAGTATCTGCAGTACAGAACATGTCAGAGGAAATACAGGTAAGGGACAGGCCACTGCTTAAGAGAAGGCAATTATCTCTTTTGTTTACTTATCGTAACCTCATTTTCCAGCCTTGTAATACAAAGCCAGATCCTGTTTCTTCCTGAGTAAACTCTTACTGTCTTTATCCTTACATTCCTTTGCAGCTGGAGATGGTCCAAGTGGGACTCTTGGATTCAGTGGCTTTTTTTTTGAGATAACTAATGCAATTAAAGCTCTGTGTGTCTTGGGGTTTGCGCTGTGACATCTGTTTAGCTTCATAAAACACAAGGACCCTTCCTTGACTCTTTCAAGATGAATTAAATGGGAAGTAGACTCATACAAGCAAGTTAGAGAAAACCATGACTGTAATATACACAGACATAGTCAGAGAACTCATACACTAGGAGCTGGTCCTTGTCAGTCACACACACAGGCACACAACCAGGTAGTCTGCAAAGTTGCTAGGACATAGACACACAACTGCAATACCTGCAAAAGTTGTTTCAGTTAACTGAAAACATGAATAGGAAATGTGAGGTTCAGTTTGACACAGATCTACAAGATTGTATAGAAAGCCAAACATTTCCTAATCTGCACATATACGTAAATCAGGCTCTCAGGCCATAGACAACATTAAATTTTTGACACTTTCCTCCACTATGTTGGATCACACAAAGTTATTTTATTCCCAAAAGAAGGAGCTTTGTGTGAGGTGCAAGTCAGATGAATCACTTCGGTAAACAGGTGTTTGCGTCTCTCCCCACTTCCCCCATCTTTTACCCTACCAGGTCCTAAAAAGCCAACAATGGCTTTAACCTGTACTGGCCAGCAATGATCTTCATAAAGACATTGAGGTAGTTGTGGACTGCAGATGCAACTACCATCCAGATATGCCTATTTCTCTCCACTAAGGCAAAGTGTAACTTAAGTCCTGTGAAAGTTATTCTGCTCTCATTTTGGCAACAGTCTTCAGAAAGAAATTTGTATCTCTTCTAAAGCCCTATATCTTATGAAGGGAAAAAAGACTCATAAAGCAAACATACATTTAAATGACCTGGATATGGGCCTCACCAGAAAAATCTAAAATGCTCCTGTGGTCACAAGAACAATTTTCACTCCATGTTTCTGGACTTCATAACACACAACCATAAAGCACTCTACATTGAGAAAGTAAGATCTCTTAATGGAAGCATTATAGACTTGTAATTTGCTTAGGCTGCAGTTTCTGTAAAAAGATTTCTTACTATTCTAAGGAAATTAAAAACGTATGTTTTGCGTTCATGTAAAAAGCACAGCCATTAATAGAGCAAGGCCAGTAAACTGCAAGAGTGTTACAGCAGAAAGTCATGGTGCAGTTCTACTTTAAGGACAGTTGGAAACAAGTATAGGCTGCTTTGCTGAAAGACTATAACAGATTTTTGTGGACATTCAGTTTGAAATGTAATGGACAGAATAATCAATATTAAGTAAGTACTGAAACTAGTTTAACTTTAAGATGGACTTCACTTTGGGCTCCAGTTCCATTGCTTCTTACACAAAGGTAATTTCCTTGCCATCAGAGTTGTAATTCAGAAGGTGAAAATGACAATAAACTTTGTCTTTGGCCATGCTTAATTGTCATGATACAATTAGGCAAAAAAGCTCTACAGATGGACATTACCTTCAGCTCGCCCACCATGCTAGATGCTGTTGCAGGCTTAAGAAACATTTTACCCAAAATGGTAGATGGCTTGTTTTTTCCAAGACACCATCTGGGTAACAAGCCAAAGGCTTGGGATGTATATACTTGTGGTGCCAAAATGTGGGGACAGCTACATACCTGTAGGATTTATTTAGTACATACTGAAGTGTAAAACTTCAGTGGGCATCTCTGAGGGAATGATGCAGATTGTGTTGGTGGCGAAATTGTAAAGCAAAAGCACAGAGTTGTACATATTGATTTCCAAATATTTAAAGTATGCCAGATATATATATATATAATGAGCATTCTTCTGTTATTAAATCCATTTGTTATCTGTGAAACAGTGAATTCCAAGTAGGTCCTGGCCACCATTAAACAGTTTTATGAAGGACAATGTATTTAAACAGTGATAAGTGATTTGAGGTGTAAATCTCTATAAAATAACGGGAAGTTCAAAACATTTCAAGCACCCCCATTAAAAAAAAAAAAAAATCCTTACTTTTATCTTGTGTCCAACATCCCAAAAAGGAGTTACCCAAAGTCACTATTTTGTAATGACAAATTTGGTTTCGGCTCTTTCCAAACTCAAGCTATATAGTTTAAACCTGAAACTGAATCCCTTTGCAGTTTCAGCCTGTCCAGACCAAGGGCTTAGGTCTTGTCTTTTTTATAGAAACTGGCCCAGCTGAAACTCTTTGAAAATAACTGAAATATGCCTGAGGTCAAAGTGTTGGTGAGGATCCAGATTTCTGATTCTGTTTTCTCTCTTATTTAAACCCTCTATTTGATGATTTTACTCAGAATAACAAAGGCTGAAGGATAAATGGTCATGCCTGGAAAGCAAAAGAATATTGGGTTTTTCTACTGTGAAGAATTGATACTTATCATACCAGGAATTCAGACTGACTTCTATCATTTATAAGTACTACTTTGTCCAGGAAATGGGACAAGCTGAGAATTGTACTGTGTCTCTAATAAAGAATATTTGACAACTGAAAATCAGCTTAAGCAGGGATTATCTAACTGTAATATTCCCAGTTAATAGTAAGTACATTCATGTTAGACAGCTAATGGTTTTAAACAGCAACTCACATGCACACCCACGCAGCCCTAAGCAGTGCTTTGGCACAATTTCTGGCATTTCTGCAGTCCTGCCAGGGCTGCTCTGATGATGAGTTTCCCAGCACCAAATGCGTGATGCCTGACTGAAGCAATGCAGGATGAGCCGACCTGCTGTGTGAACTTTCATGGCTGTTTCTGTGATGTCTGGACCCTGTGGAATGTGAAAGTTTCCTGTTTCACCAGTGTAACATTATTTGCATTTTGGGCAGAGAAACATATAAACATAATTAGATGGCTAACAGCTAAAATTCCATTTAGAAATGCAGTCGAGATCTGTGGCTTTCATTTCTAATTTTATTTGGGATGGATTAATCTGATATTGCTCAAGACTAACTTGCCTTAAGAATTTGTGAGTCTTCCAGCATGCTGTTTGTGGGTTATTTGTGCCTGCCTGTCCAAAGTAAAGGTGAAGCAAAAACTGGATGATTTTCACACATCAATCACTCTTGATTGTAAGCAATCAGAAGATGTTGTGTGTCACCTAGCTTCTTTCTGGTTTTCCTCCCAAGTATCAAGATATACAGCTTTTAAATACCCACTGGAAGCAGAGTCTAGGCTTTCATAACTCAAAAAACATGTATTTCCCAGCTGAGGGTGATGGGCTGAAAATAATTATACTGCTCCCAAAGCAGCCTTCTCCTCTATCAATGCTCTGTCATCTGTGATGAGGCTGACCTGAATCAATTTAAGGCCAATACATTATTGATTACCATATGGGTATGCGTGACAATATGTGGAGTCTCAGGGGATGCAGGAAGAAGAAAATGTGACTAAGGGTGAGATCTGTGGCTGAAGGTCAGCAATTCCCTCCTGTAATCAGACACACAAATAACCTGATTTTTCCAGAAACTACAGACAGGGAACTGCTTTTTCACCCACCTTCCCCACAGATGGGTAGGAGATGCAGGCTCATGGTGTCACCGCCTTTTAGCGGTTCTCATAATATGAGGACACTGGAACTTGTAAGGACTTTAAAAGCAGTTTTCCACTGCAGGTCTTTATAACCGAGGATTTACTATAGTGTCTGTGATGGGGGAGAAGGATCTCAGGCAGACTGATTTCAGTGCATCAGGAGCTTCTGTCTATGGAGCCCGTGATTGCATTGATTGGACAGAGAAGCTTTTCTAAACTGCTTTTCCAGAACATCAAGGAAGGACTTCTAAAAACAAACACACACAAGAGGATAGACTAATTTAGCTTTATCTCTTGCAAAGCACTCATGGGTGAGCTCTAGAAGCCAGCCTCTGAGAACTGGTGCCAGGGATGTGCACTGCCATCCACAAAACCCAAAAGAATTACATTTCCTTATTTTTTCTGCTTTTGTTGTGTAATACTTTTCCTCTTTATGGCACTATGGTACTATGTTCAGTAAAAATGACATGTCAACTGTTTTATTTAGTCTTCAAAATCCATTTTCTCCTTCCCATTTGTCAATTCTGTACATATGTTTCCAAGTCTTTCGTATTAATGTCAACTATAGGTAGTACATCAGCTCCTCACTAATTATTTGGGAATCTGTACAGTTACTGGCTATGGCAAAGTTTATTTATTCAAGCAATTATCAAACACCAAGAAATATTTTGTAATAAAATAACACTGAATTTTTTTACTTCCTTGAAGGAGTATGTTCACAAAAAAAAAAAAAAAAAAAAAAAAACAAAA